>QEAP01000303.1:0-31824 GCA_006535975.1 Chytriomyces confervae | reverse complement strand
AATAGCGCCCATCTGGGCTCAAGGTGACACACCATCTGCAGCGTTTTGTCTGATTGACAAAGAGTACGTGATGGCAGCAAAGAAGCAGTTGCCATTAGGCCGGATGCAACGCACTTCATTCCCATCTGGTATGTCAGCCATGGCTGTGAAAGAGGTTAGACAAGTGTCACAGGTTAAGCACATGCAAAGTGGATGGAGCAGCATACCTGCGCCTGTCTGGTAAAGGTGTCACCCCAGTTAAAGGTGGACGTGGAAAACAGGGGGTGTGTAAGGGCTCGGTTTGTCTGAAAGTAAAGACACTGGCACAAGCAATAGGCTTCAACTGGCAGTTGAGCTGGGACAGAAGCACACAAAAGTCCCTATTTATATGCATTTATGGTATTCTTGTGTCACCCCTAAAATTTTAAGCACAGGGAGACTGCCAGTCAAGAGATGGGTGGTTTACTGAAAAGCTTGTGAAGTTTTTGAAATCCTGCAATCAGCCACCCCAAAAAAAAAAACACCCTGGTACAATGCTTTCCCCCCTGCCTGCAGAAATCTGGCAACATATACTGGTTCATCTTCCTATAGATGCTTATCTGCACCAGGTGGTTTTTGTGTCCCACCAACTGTGCGAAATTGTTGGGGATATCTGATTTGCCAGTTGCCACTGGGACACTTTTTTCAACCAACAGGACTACAAAAACTTTCAAAGTCATGTCAACTGGGACATTCTGCGACTCCTGATGGCTTACAAGGCTGCATTCCTTGCAGAGATGCTACTGTTCAACCCAGACAGGCCTCCACTGACCATGCTTTTGACGCCAGCAGTTGTCAATTTCTTCATCACAACAGCCTCTCAAAACTCAAAGGTGGACATTGAAGATTTGCCAATTCTGTACTGGGCATCTGTGGAAGCCCCTCTGTTGTTTGTTGAGGATTTACTGCGCATGAGCAGCAGGAAATACCGCAATCTGGATACTTGCTTGGTTCACGCAGCAGAATGTGGGCATGCCAATAGCGTATCCAGACTCATTGAATCAGGAGCTGACCCGTCATGGAATGACAACGAGGCTTTGAGACTCAGTTTCATGCTTGGACACAAGGATGTTGTCTGTGCTCTACTGAACGATCTGAGGACTGATCCTTCAGCAAAGTCCAGCAAAGTGTTGATTGCAGCCACACAGCGTAGGCATCACACCGTTGTTAGGAGTGTACACCAAATATTTTATTTTATGTAAATGTTGAAATAAAAAAAATCAACAACACGAACACCGATCACCAATCCCCCACCATACACCCATCTTGCTGCCCCAAAATAGCATAAACTAGGACCTTCCCCACCTTCTGCTCAGTATCCACCTTTTCTCCATTAACATCAACCACTTTAATTAAGCAGTAGACAAATTGAGACTCAGTAGGGTTGAAGTCAACAGCATCTGGTAAGTTGATCAGGTAACGGAAATCCTCCGCCCCAGCGTCAGTGTGGAAGTAATTGAAAAAGGCGGCTGTTGGCTCATAAGCGCCTGCATCAACATACTTGGGCCTTATCATGTACAGGAGCTGGCGACTGTTGGAGATGATCTTGCAGGTGCTGTTCATGTTGGTAAGTAGCCTGATGTAGACTTGGATGAAGTGCTGGCCAGTTTGTCGGTCTTCAAACCTCATGATTTCGTGTAACCTGATGGTTGATTCAACCTGGGAAGCACGCACGCCATCCTTGGTGTAGTTGCTGTCAGGTGAAAGTGTTGGCTTGAGTGGGCTCACTAGCTTGGTACATTTGGCGGCACTCTGAGGTTGGGTCGTGCTGGGTCTCAAGGGATTTGGATTTGGAGTGGGGGGGTTTGGCGGGCTGTAAATTGGTGCCACGTAACGGGGAGGGTAAATTGGTGGCTTTGGCACATAATCGGGACCAAAGAGGGGATTGTCTCTCTCTTCCTCTTTGTTCCATTTCTTCACCATTGCCGCCAAGCGCATTGGGGCCTTGTCGTTTGACGGGTGCCAATCTGCAAATTGCCCAAATTGAATAATTTTAGAAATTTCAGAAATTTTTGAACAAAGCAGGCAAAGAGAATAAAGAACCTCACCTTTTTTCTCCATCTGTTTTCTGATGGTTTTCATCTTTGAGTTGAGGGTGCTTGAGCTCCATGATTTGAGTTCTGGGGTATCTGCAAGCAGGTGCTTGCCAGTTGGGAGCTTGCCTGCATCATCCTCTTTGTCATTTTCAAGCAACCAGTCGTAAACTGCTATGTCATGTTCCTTCCCCCACAACTTTGCATCCAGTTCACTCTTCAGCTTCAGTGCCATGGTGTTAGTTATTTTTATTCCACGCGAGGTGGCAGGCATCTGTTAAATAAGTTGCCTGCCACCTTGTTTTAATATTATTGAAAAAATAAAGCAATTTCAAAAAATTTATATTTAATCACATGGAGAGATGGTGGAGAAGGGTTGTTGGGCTTGCCATATTATATAAGTCTGATTACCCAATAATAAATTGTTAACTCAATGTACCAAGAGATCCCACTGTACCTACACAAAAAAACAGAAACAACAAACAAACGAATAAAAAAATATGCGATTTCAGTGAATTGGCTGTAGTTTTCTTTGCAGCACTGCGCGCGTGCAGCGCTTTTGCGGCATGACACCTTTTGAGTCAATGCGCTCTTTTTTGAAGTTAATTGTATGGGGAAAAAAATCGGATTAAATTAAATTAAATGTGCCGTTGTAGATGCACACCCTGCCTACGTGTCCCTGCAATGGTTTGCGTCTGTGACTTATTGGGAGCAAATGAATCAGGTTAGTAGAAATGCTGTGTGATGGTTTGATTTGCACATTTGATTTTATCAAATTCGTTTGATTTTGAAAATTTTCGTTTGATTCCGGAAGAAATGGTTTGATTCCGGAACAAAAAATAACCCCATTCAGTTCGGGCTTGTGTAAAATAAAGTCACGCGTTTTTTCAATACAAAATTCTTTAATCCCAACAAAGTGGCATTGATTATTTATTCGTCATTTGCAATTAAGGGCTTGTTGCATTTGAAATACAGTTTGCTTGCTCATGTTCAATTGAATTGAATGAAATGGTGTTCAGTTGGGATGATGAACTTACCTCGATCATTGTCAGAGCAGCGCCGATCATTGGCAAGTCTGCTGACTCATTTAACAGACATCCAGTCATTTGGAAACAGCGCTTCGTTGCCCACTTTGGTTTGAGTGTGGACTCAGCAGTTGACGTGTGGGAAACTGTTCATGGATCGTTTGTAGCTGCTCATTTGAAAAAGGTGTACTTTCTATGAGCCCTTTATTTCCTCAAAATCTATCCAACTGAGGCAACTGCTGCGTCGAAATTCGGTACCTCTGAAACAAATTGGCGTGTGAAAGTGAAGTTGGCAATTGACTGCTTTCAAGAAATGGATGAGGTGATTTATTTGGAAAATTTTTGCAAATTTTTGAGACTAAAATTTATACTTTGTCAATTTTTCACAGATTCATTTTGACAACTGTTTCGAGAACTGGGACCACAAGCAACCATCCTGCTACGTTGACAGTACTGATGTCCTTGATTTTGGCGTCCTGTCCACCTTTCGATCAATTGTCAATGCCACCATGACATTAAACTAAGCCCTCTCCTCTTTAACCAGACAGAACAGACTTGGGATGAGTAAGTACCTGTAGCTTCTCACTTGCCATGATCAACTGCAAGCTCTCTGCATCTGCACTGTGCATACAACATATGAGCCCCACCTCATATCCCTGGCTGTCCAACTGTCCATCCTCCAAGAGTACCCAGAGGCTGTCCCGCATCACATCTTCCCTCTCGCAAGACCAACATGCCATCAATGTACCCGGCTCCCCAGGGTTCTGTACCCACAAATAGTTCATGGCCCTATTGTCCTGGTCCAAGGGATGCACGAACCTGGTTAGGGTTACTGATCCCAAACTGGAAGTTATTTTCGATTGGGTGTACGGCACATTGCTAAGACAGTGAATGTGAGCAAGCACACCTTGAATGAGTTGCGTATGGCTCGATGGGCAGACAGGGGGTTCAAGTTCAGTGAGGAACAATTGCGCAAGCTACTGATGAAGAGTCAGGTGTTTCTGCCAAATTACAATTGGGAGCAATCCTTTTCAAAATGTTCTTGCTCAGCAAGCCAGACATTTTGCTCAATGTTGGCAGTTTGATTCCTGCATTTCTCTGGGAGATGTTGCGCTACTGTTTGACACATGCAATTGGGTCTGTTTCCAAGGACTCTAACAAAGTTACAACTCGCTGGCAAAAAATCATTCTTTCATGTTGAATGACTTGAAAAGATTTTGACTGTACTTTCTTGCAGGTCTCTAGTGTTCTTATTAATTGCAGTTGCAGCAACAGTTGTAACATTTGCACTAACTGCTCTGTTTGGCATCACAAATGTGTGCTTGACAACAAGAATCTGGACAATGAATCTGAAAAATCTGTATAAGCAGCACTGATTACGACTTCCTCAAACAAGAGCATAGTAGCAGTTGTGCATCAGTTGAGCACCATCACACAGGGTGGATGTGATTCATCTTTTGGACAAGGGAAGGATAGTCAAATCAGGCAACCATGAACAACTGATAAAATGAGAGGGCTCTGCTTTCAAATGTATGAAAAAGTAGTCATTTATCTAAACTTTATGCCAAGTATCTCAATAAAATTATAAATGGCACTTGGCAGATCAGCTCCTTTTACTAAATTCAATTTGTACTTCATTGACGTAACACTACCCTGCAACCCAACAGTGCCTTGTAGAAAATACCCCAGGCTATTTTGGGCCTTGAACTCGCCACTACCGTTGATGTCAGTGAAAATGAAACAACTGCCGCAGAATAAAAAACTAATACCTCAAATGTACAGCCATCGGAACTGCCAGTAGAGATGAGGTAGCGGCCATTCGAATTGAACGAAACACTTGACACAGCAGACCCATGCCCTGAATACTGCTTATATGGCATCTACATGCGCCACGTTACAATAAGAAACACTGAACACAGCAAAAAGTAAACAGAAAATTTGTACCAAATGATCACTAGGAAACGTCTTCAAATTCAAGAATCCCGCACTCGTTCCAGATACAATAATCTCCTTATTTGGACTACGACAGCATGTATACACATCATCATTGCGATTATGAGGCTCCATTCCAATGCAGGTCCATGACGACCATTCCACATTTTTCTCAAGTTTAACATGCGCACTGTTTGAAATGCTCCCTGCGCGAGATTTTTAGCATTAACGAAACCAGAGGAAAGATGTATCATACAATATATGATTTCAGCTCCACTGTCAGATCGCAGGAAATCTGATCGGACTGACCAATCCAGACACATCACACTGCCAGAGTGACCCTAGAATCAAAGAACGTCTGAGATATCTGAATAAACCCTTTTGACAATAAAACATACTCTGAAGGTATGAGTTTTCTTGAACCCATCCGACAACTCAAACAGATACACAACATGGTCACTTGATCCAGCGGCCAAGTATTTCCCATTTGGCGAGAATTTGATGATGTTGATGGCATGGAAGTTTGTTTTGACGTCGTCGCGCTTTTCGTATTTTTGAAAATGCGCTTGCACCAAGTCGTTTGATTTCACAATGAATATCTGCAAGAACGCAGTCGTCAGTGAACGCACGCAGAAGATCGCTTTCTCACATCTCCGTTCGAATTGCCAATGGCAATATATTTCCCATCCGGGCTGTAGCTGGCTGCGCGCAATTTGCCTTGAAGGTACGTTTTTGCCACCTAACATCACGTTACCACCATGATAATTCAAATTGGGTCAAACGTGATAGTTCAACTCACCGTTGCCTTTGACTTTAAATTCCTCACATATACGGCAGAGTCATCCCCCACAGTCGAGTACTCATATTCATTCGTGGGGTTTGTTGCTCCAGCTCGCAGTTTATCATTTCTGAATCACAGAAAACATCAGTCAAGATCAAAAAAAAGCACGCACTAAAAAAAAAAAACTCAACTGAGATACGGAATGTCCCTGAAGCAAAGTCCTTGCAACAGTTTTTTCCAGCACAGCGTCCTTCGCGCTCAGTTCTGTAATCTCAATGAGCTCGGACCCTTCAAATCCGACAAGAATTTTCCCATGGCCAGACGAGTCCAAGGATTTAATTGCCGAGGGAGTCTTCATGGATGCAATCATTTCCAAAGAATTGGCGTCAAGTCGGACCAAAATCCCATCTTTTCCTCCAACAAGAATCCCCAACTTTGAGCTCGTGTTTATTGAAAACACAGGGCCCTGTTTTACACATTTAAATTCATATTACGGGCAAGCGCAAATACTCAAGAATGCAATAAAATCCCAACCTGTGTAACAAGTTCAATGACCTTTACGATTTGATGTTTTTCCCAAAGCAAAACTTGTCCTTTCTGAGTCCCGGTTAAAACTTGCGCGTTTGGTAGATATGCGCTGGAGAGAATGGACGGTATCTCATCAGTTCGAAAAACACCTTGAACGGAAGACAGCTGTCCTTTGGGAATATCCAACTTCCAGAACGTGATGTGTCTGACACCAAAAGTGATGAATTCATGCGACACGAGCGGGTTGAAGCATAGTCCAAAGATCTAGTTCAGCAAACAGTTGAATATTTTTAGGTTTGGGAACAGTTGAATATTCTTCGGGGGAAGCGTTTATACCACATGCTTATGCCCAGATTCTTTCGCAATCAACTTCCCCGCTTTCTGCCAATTATAGACGTACACATGATGGTTTACATCCATCGAAACAGCCGCCAAGAATTTGCCGCAAGATGAAAACTGCGCGTCAATAATGCCACCTGCCAATTTCCGATCCCCAACTCGAATTTGAACCATCCGTTGAACATCCTCTGGCTCCTTCGGATCCCACACATAAATATAACAGCTTTCAGAAGTGGATATCGCATCTCCGGTTGCAACAAGCTTCTTTGATGGGTGGATACACAGTGCCGAGATTTCTTGTTTGTGCCTCCCTTGGAAAAACCGTTGCGTGTTTGTTTTTAGACACATGACGACACCGATAGACCCAGCAGGGAAAATGATGGTATTTTCATTGAGGTAATATGCATTGTTGCTGACATCTTTTGACCGATATCCTATGTTTCGCCCAGTCAGTATTTGAAAAAATGATCGCATGACATTTACGCACCATGTATGAATTCTAAAGAAATCTCTTCAGCCGGTATTTTACTGTCACGGCTCGGAAGATTTGTCGGGATGATAATTTCTCCTGATCCAGGATCCGAATCATGATGCCGATGAATGCTTGCAATGCTCGGTAAATCACCATGATCTGCGACAAATTTGGTTGTTGTTTTATCAATAACCGTTTATTTTAAAACAGCAACATCACTTATCCTCACCAGCGCATGCAGATTTATCCTTCCCGTGTGATGCACGAGGAGTGGAGCCGCTGCTCTCGCTGAGACTATCAGAAAAATGCGACTCAGACTGATGGTCACTTGAGGAAACATTGCTGCATGAATCAGAAGGATGCATTTCCTCCGAGTAAGATGAATTGGATTCGGTGTCTTCGAGAATTCTTTTAAATGTTCCGTTGCACCCTTCTCCCTTTCTGCAGTGACATTTCGCTGATTCATTCGTAAAGTTGGATTCGGAACTGCTGCGGTGACTGTGTGAAGACTCAGAAGCCAGACTTTCTAACTCGGAATAATAAGGCGCATCCGATTCTGAAGGTGATTCGCTGTGGCTGTGGCTTGAATCGTCGTCACGTGATTCGATATGAGAACGCGCCGCGCTATGAGAGCGCTGAGTGGACGACGAGTTTATACTTCTTTTTTTGAACGAGACCCTTTTTTCGATGCGTGACTCTGAATCCGACGCGCTTTCAGTCTGGCTATGCGGATCGGTGAATAGGAAGTAGTTTTCCAGGTCCAAGAAGGTGAGGACAGATGGAAGTTTATGAGCACCTCCCCTACTCCGTGACCGGTGCCGGTGTGCATCAGATTTGGGCGTCTTATCGGAAGAATATGAGTCCAGAGAGCTAGAGGAGTGACTGGATTGTCTATGACGCCCTTGTTTGCTGTGCTGTGAGCTCCCACGGCTGTGCGCTTTATCGCCTGATCTGCTTTTTCGGGCTTTTCTCGTTTGGCTTTTGTTGTGCTCGTCATCCGTGTGGCGCGCGCTTTGAGAACGGGACGTGGATCGTTTCCTGTGTCCTGAAGAAGATGCATCGCGCCGAGAGTCGGCAGACGATGAAGAGGTAGATCTTTCAGAAAGCTTGCTATTGTCATGATGGACGTTCTCAGGTATCCGTGAGTTTCGAGGGTGACTTCGAGATCTCCCGCGAGAATGCTGTTTAACTGTTTTGTGTGTGTCTGACTTAAGCCTAGTTTCTGATTTTGCCTTCTTTTTCTCGTGGCCTGAATGCGATTGGTCTGGGCTTCTAGATTTCACGTCGGCATGATTCGAGTGTTTTTTCTTCGTTTCCTTGGAGTGATTTCTGAATGTCACTTGGTCCCATTCGTAACCGGCGCTCTTTTCAGAGTGTTTTGATTTCGTTTTCTCAGCTGCCTCGGATGCCGAATGCTTTTCGTCTTTAGCGCCATGACTCGTCGTCGCCCTTGCTTCGTGTTTGGGTTTGCGCGAGCGGCTTCTTGAACGAACTATGATGACTGTCTCGAAGGAAGCGTCCGAATCAGAGAACTCACTGGGCGCCAGCCTGTGGCACGATATAGATGCTCTGACTTCGCTGCCCAAGGAATGTTCGCGGGACGTTCCAGGATCCATATTCGATACCTGCGCGTGTTTTTGATTGTGCTTTTTTTTCTCATGCGGTGAGTGAGAACGATCCCTGTCACTTTTCCTGCGCATTTTGTCACTTGGCGCTTTTGATGATGGTCTTTTTGATTCTTTGGCTGGTTTTGATTCTTTGTCCGACTTTGAGGCGCTGCATTGTTGAACGTGTTTTTGATGCTTGGAGTGATGGCAATGGCGTTTGTTTGAAGGGCCAAAATCAACGCCGTCTGAACTGTTAGAGGTGTCGGATTTCCTTCGACCTCGTTGGTGCTCACTTATCTCTGAATCCGAGTGTAAGTGTTGCGTTTTTCTTTGTGGAGACCGATGCCGACTTCGACTTCGACTATGTGTTTCTTTCGACGCGGCCATTGTATGTTTATGATTTTTTTGAAGCGCGTGCGGTGTTTTTGAATGCGCATCGGTATTAATGTCCGAATCGGACATGCTGGATTTGCGATGGGAATTCTTGGACGTGGATTCATTCCTTCCTCGACTGCATGATCTTTTATGTTTTGTATTGGAATGTGACCGAGAATGGCTGCGGTCCTCTGAATTCTTACGCTTGTCTTTTGCTGCCCGTTCATCGTTTCTATGCTCTGAATGGCCTTTATGTTTATCGTCTGCGCTTTCTTTGTGCCTATCCTCTGCATGACTCTTGCGTCCATCCTCTGCATGGTCTTTGTGGGCTTTAGCAACTGAACTCCTCCTGGACCGACTTCTTTCCATCGTTGCTTCTGATTCGCTGCCGCCACTGCTTGAAGCTTCAGTGTGATCTCTTTTATGCTTTCTCGCGTCATTTTCGACTGATTTTCTACGTCTTGATTTCGAGCGAGATTGCGACCGTTCCTTGCCGTGATGTTTTCCCGTTGGACTCTTTCCAGCTTCAGATTTCCTGCGTTTACTCGAATCACGTGACTTGCTGCGTCCTCTTTTGGCGTCCTCATCATCTTCATGGTGGTCATGGTGGTTGTCGTGCTTATTTTTCCCAACTTTCGCGTCTTTGTCCAATCTGGACTTTGAAGCATGTCGGGATCTTGATTCATTCGATGAACTTGACGTGCTTTCCACGTCGCTAGCATGTCGAGATTTTCGAACAGATTCGCTTCTGCCGCGCTCATGCTTGTGGTGAACTTTGGTGCTGCTATGCTCAGAATGTTCCGGTTCCGCGTTTTTTGAAACATGAACCTGTGATAACAATTTCCATTCATGAGTTTTGGAAGATGGAAGGATGAAAGAATGATTTTATGTCTTTTACCAAATAAATGGTCCCCAGCAAAAGATCATGGTCCGGGTGTGGGTGGATTTGCAGCGACGCCGAAACCTTCCCCATCTTGATGTCTTTGACCGTCCCGATAAACTCGTGCTCGTCGGGAAAAGTACGTGAAAAGCATAAACATGATCCTGCATCACAAATCAGCTAAACTGAAACATTATGATCAACTCCAAAAAACAGCCTTATTTACCATACGCCTTCGAAAGCTCCCTCATATAGCTCGCCAACTGAATCGCAAATGTCCGTACTTTCAAATCCGATCCATACACATCCGCTGGCTCCTGAATCATGATGGACTCGTTCTCTCTCCGTATCTCAAATTTGGTGATAAATTCCGTCTCCGAAGACAGCTCCACGTTCAAGATCACAGTCCCCCTCCGAATCGCAAATCTCCATGGACTTTTCGGTGGCGCAGCGGGTTTATACGCAATGTTCGAGATTCGGCTACACAAGCTTTCCAGATCACTACAAGAATACGCGCTACTCGTGTAATAAGACGCATGGGATTGGTGGTCCTTCAATTCGGGTTCCGATTTTCTGTGTTTGGAACCGTTGCGGTCGTGGTGCCGTTTTTTGTCACTGCTGTGTTCGTGGTGTTGCTGACTCTTGCTTTGGTGGCTTTTCTTCTTTTCGCTCTTTCGCTGTGACCGTTCACTCGATTCGCTGCTGGAATCGTGTCGAGTGGTTTTGCCGCGTTCTTTCCGCGAAATGCCGCCTGTTTTCGAACATCAATCAGTACATGGGCAGCTGTCGTTTCCATAAACAATTGGGTAACCTTTAACGCTCGCGCTTCTGCCGCGAGACTCTTCTCTACCCATTTCGATCGACAGAGTTTAGGTAGCTTGAGCAGACGGAAGGAGGGTGGGGATTTGCAAGCGGTGCAAGAAAATCCAGTAAAAGAAATTGTCATTGTTGATCATCTTCAAACATCCAAGAACAGTCAAAAGAGGCCCAAAATAAACATGAAACTATGCAAAGATGTCCAATCTATTTTTAATCCACATCAACCAAAGACTTGTAAATAAAACGATCGCACTAATTATTATGAGCTTTTCAAGTCGCCATTTTATTCTGATTGAACATTTTGAGCAAGTTCAACAACTCTTCTTCTAACGCGTCTCTCTCCTTTTCGGCGGCAGCTGCGCGCGCATTCAGCTTCTCAAACTCCACCTCGTGATGAACGGTCTTTGTGTTCGGATTTGCCGGCTTCACAAGATCGTGGTTTGCCGCGTTCTTCCGATTCCAGTCCGTGAAATGCATGCTCATCTTCTTATCCGGCAATTCTCCGTATTCAAACGGCGATAAATCCAGCCACTGCAATTGATCAACTCCAGTCTTTCCTTCCGACTTGGCATCAATACGAATTGGCGCACTCCACTCCTTCACTCCATCATTCCGCTCAAACTTATCGTGCATTCCAGAGCTGGGTGTTTTACTTCTGTTGATTGGTATTTTCGGCGACCGCACTTCATGCCTGACAGATTCACGCAAACTTGCATCATACGATCGAGCCCGTTTCCAAACAGAAGGAGAAGTCTTTTGATGTTCAGAGACTGCTGTCGTCGATGCATGATGATGTCCACCTTTTCGAAATTGGGTTTTGAGCTTTGATGGTGATAACGTCTTGGTCAGTTTTTTCTGAGTAGATGAGATTGTATCTTCGCGCGCACGTGATGGAGTTTGTTTTCTGCCTCGATTCGATTTGGTTGGTTCCCTGACAGGAGACGCTGAAGCAGAAAAAACTTATCAGCATCAGAAAAATCATCTTATAAGACCATTTGCAATACCTGAGGCACGCGTCAACATGGTATCCACCAACGAATTCGCCTGTTCACGCAACCCTTGCCGACATTCGTCCAGCTCTTTCTTTAATTTCGCAGACTGATCCTTTAAAACAAAAGCATCTTTCGTGGACTTGTCAAGCGCAGTTGTGAGGGAATCAATGGTCGCATCTTTTAAACAAAGTTGCGATTTCAGCGAGTCAATTGTTTTTCGTGAGTCCATCAAGGAAGCAGACAAGTTCGCAATTTCTTTTTCTTGAGATTTAACCTGGAATTAACGCGCACATGAGGGGGGGAGGTGTTGGCTAATGAGCGCTGTGGGTTTTAGTCTTTTCATTCAAAGCCGTTGCTCACTTTATCGAGGATTCGCTCATCGTCAGCCGCACGAGCATCCACAGGTTCGACATCTGCCTGAGACATTGAAGTTGAGATGAAGCTGCTGGATGAATAGTCCAGAAGCGTCTTTCGTAACACGGCGATTTCAGTTTGCTGCTTCAGAACTGTGTCTTGCGTCTGGGCCAGCAGTCTTGCCAGATGCTGTTTCCATGCCGTACAATTTACGCATCAGCTACAGCCATAGCTCTCGTCAGTTATCTACAAGAACGCTCTCACCTGTTGTCGAATCTTCAACTGCTGCGTTTCGACAGACTCGAGCGGCGCTTCGTTCAGAGACAGCCGTGACACATCAAATGACGCGTCCGAGAACGAGAATGAGTTGTTGAACCGCACTTTCGATGTGTTCATAGAGACTGAGGGTGGGTATTTTCCGTCTTATTTATATATAACGCTCTCCGTTTATTTATTTACTTATTTCTTCATATAATCATGCTTGACGCCAACAGGAAAGTAATACGGTTCCCCGTACGGATGAAGTCTAACAATGGGCAACTGCTGATCCTCCGGCACATAATGCGCAAATTCAGAATTCAACTTCCGAAGTTCCCCCAAAATTGAACGAGCCAGAATCAATGCAACATCGTCCGCATCTCGCCGGGACCCATCGTCTGCCACCAAATTCGACTTCACGGCAGCTAGCTCCACATGAATCTTCAGCCGCACATTATCTGGATCTTCATTCACATCCAGCACAAACTTCCCCGTCACAAGAGAATGCACATGTTCTTGCTCAAGCCCAGCCATCACATTTTCAACGTACACGTTTGCACCATACAGCGACACTGTCCAAAACGCTCTCCCAAACACCCAAACAAACGGTAGCTTGCGGATAACCGACCCCGACTTAACAGCCTCAGAAACAGCATCCAATCCAGCATTCACTTTCATAAACTCCATCATCTCATCAAATCCAATCAACCCCCCTGCATCACCAATTGAATACCTTAACAAAGGCATAGACACGAAACTCGGTGCCCCAACATCCGCATGCGGCATCGTAGTAATCACAAGAGTTCCCGACTCTGGCTCCACTTCAAAGTACCGAGAAAGTGGATCATACTGCATCAAGGAAGGAATCCGATCTTTTTTAAACAACGCACGCGCCATGTCCGGTTTGCTCGCAAGTGTTGCTCGAATCAAGGCAGACAGCGGCGTTTCATTCGCAAGGACTCCTGCATCCGCTGTCCCATAAATGCTAACCACATCTTTTAATGGGTTTTTGACTCCCGCACGCGCGCTGATGAGAGTCCTCCATTCTTCACTAAAGACTTCCCCGGCAAATACGAATTTCATTGAATACTCGGACCAAGCAATTCCTTGCGCGATTCCAGCATCAATACACGTTTTCGCAAACGGCGGGTACGCCAACAACACAATTTGACGGAACGAAGCACCCAGCGTCGAAACAATCCGTAAAATCTCTGGCACATTATTCCCGGGCGCAATCACACTAATCGGATGCCCCTTCTGCGAAAGATAGCGAATACAACTAGTTGTAAACAGACCGCCAACCCAAGACCCCATGGGTAACGCGACAATAGCAAGTGTAGGAGCGTTCCCATCGACACTAAACGCATCCACAAAGATTTGCTCAAAGCGAGTAGCAATGGCAACTTCATCTGCCACCGATCTTCCCCAGAATGTAGGAACGCCGCCAGACCCGCTTGAAACGTGAATAATTTCTGGTGGTTGTCCATTCACACATCGTGCAAGGAACGGATCAGCATTCATGCGAGCTGCTTGAGAGAGAATGTGCTTCTTTTCGAGAAACGGAGCTTTGCTGAATTCGGTAATGTTCTGCGGTAAAGGGTGTTGAAGGAAAGTGGCATGTCAGCTTGCGAAGCAATAGGTCAAGAGAATCCATCCTCACGAGAGACGAGTAAGCCGCCACTTTGTTGGCCTGTTCCAGCGCCTGTTCCAAAAGCGGTGTCGCAGCAGGCGGCGAGACCTGTCCCGTGTTTGCGTCGAGAAGGGCCGAAAGAGGCGTCGCAAGGAAACGGTTGAACATTATTTTTTATTTGTGTTTAAATATAAATATATTCAGAGCTAAAAATAGAAATGAGAGCGTTGGTCGCATTCACAGCCGCACTCGCTTCTCTCCACGCCGTACTCGCACAAGAGAATGCAGCAGACAACCCAAACAGATTCGAAGGCGATTTGGACATCAAAAGAAACAACGAAAAGTCGCTCCCAATCCAAGTCGGCGTTGAGCTGGCCAAAGCAGACCCAGACGCAACAACTGCCTCAACAACTACAACAACAGCTGATGTCGATGAAACCGCAGTGAATGCTCTCCCACCACCAAAGACCGCCGCCGCTCTCAGCAACAACCCTCCAGTACCCACAAGCATCAAATCTGGACCACCGCCGAAACCCGATCGAAGTATCGCTTACCACGACATGTTCACACGCATGTTTCCCAAAAACTCGGTCGTATTCGCCACTGATGCGATCACGCTTGAGGAATCTGAAAAGTTGCGGCCGTCTGGGCAGGTATAAGTCACTCGCACTTTCCACTTCGTCACACATGCGCGACACACGACTCATTCGCAATCCCCCAGAACACCCAAATTATGGCAATCGAAGGCACGCAGTACATCTGCTCACTTCCAGATGTGCGAGAACAGCGACGGAAAATGATTGCTGAAGAAGCCCTCTCCACCAGCTACGGGGAAATATCCCTTCAAAACAACCAAAAAGCCTACGAACTAATTGAGGGCTTAAATCAAGGATGCATGAACTGGGTAAGAATCGTGATCAGTCAGCTAGTTGCAAAAAAAAAAAAAAAAATGTAACCTCACCGAAGTTATTGCGTCAAAAAACAGACTTCAAATTATTGGATCTACAGCTATTGCCACGAAGATCGAGTCATTCAATACTCCAACTTCCCTGAAGGGTACAAACCCGTTAAATACTTGCTCGGAGTCTACCACGAGACACCGGCGGACGAGACGTTTTACGGCGATCGAAGCATGGCCGCCAAAGGTGGATCCGAACTCAGAAACATTGATGGAGAGGGAAACAGATACCTCCGGATGTGGTACGGTGAAGGCGACTGGTGTAACACTGGATTACGACGCGTTGTTCAAATTCAGGTAATTGACCTCACTTTTTCGAAGCCCGCATTATTCACACATTCCAAAATTTGGCAGTTTACTTGCTGCCGAAACGAACACATTGCTCGCGTTCAAGAAACTACAACCTGCCAATACGTAATGTTCATTCATACCCCCCGAGCATGCCACGATTTGTTTAAAGCAAGATCAGCTGTGCCCTCAATCCAAAATAACATCGTCTGCACTCCCATCCTGAACGGAAATAACATGTTGCAAGAGAAGGAAGATTTGTCAGTGCCGTCAACGCTGTCCCTTCAAACAATGATTACCAACAACTGCAAATCATCGGCACTCTGTGCAGTAGAAAGCGATCTCGAACGTTTAACTGTTTCTGAAACAGACTTGCGCGATGAACCGCTGTCATCATCATCAACTGGAAACGATATTCTTCGGGGTCCCAAATCAGCAGGCATTCTGCCAGATCAAGTCGATATTGAGCAAGACGCATTCGATACACTATGGCTTGACGAATACGACCCAATCTATTTGGACGCAGAAGAAATGCAGACTGTCATGGAAGATGCCAACAATATTCTTCTGGATTTGTATGAGAGTTTGAACGTGAAGAAATTGGATGTCAGCAAACTGGATGATACAAAAGAGGCGTACTCAAGGACAGGAGTGGATGCGAGCTCGTCGGGGGAAAATTCCAATGGAGCAATGGACACAAATGAGTCCACCATGCTTGATGGCAACCTCCAACCCATTACCGGCGAAGAAGAAAACCCCAAAGAAAAACTGGACCCCCTTCAATTAATCCGGCAAGAGTTGGTCAACATTCGAATGGATCTATGGAAACGCGCCGTTGAGAAGAAGGATAACTCAAATCAATGCAGCGCAACAGACGAGAACGGGCTCGAATTTTCTGGAGAAGGTGGGCTCTATGGGTTTGATCTATGGGAGACTGCAGCGAACGAGGCCCCCGAGCAGGCTGTTGACGCTTTGGAGCGTTTTTTGAAATAATGAAGAAAAAAAAGGTTCCCTTAAAAAAAAAAATAATATCTAAAATATTTTCATTGAAAAATGAACGGGACGTTGGTCGCTGCACCGCCATCCATTGCCGAGGGCATTCTGGTGTTCCTCGACCGCGTTATTACAGTGATGGAGTGGTTCCTCAGAGTGCGCATCTACCGTGTTAGCACGACTGGCTTTGACAAGACGATCGAGGATATTGGCGAGGTTTCGGGGAACTTGTTTGGTGCGCAGGGCAGTGTGCGTCTTCAATGCACCGCGTATTTGGGGGCGGTGAATGAAGGGCCGTACTCTCCGCTTGGGAGATACTCTGCGGCTAGAGCCGTGTTCCAGGTGTTGATGCGAAGGTTTGTGTGTGTGCCCCTTAATCGCTTCAATTTATCTCTTTACTGGACGCATTATCAGACACATACCAACGCCATCTATTTACTTCTTCTCCTCATCAACCATTCCAGAAAGAAGACGATCGACAACGTCACTTCAAACCCAGACTGCGCCCGTCTCCCAATCGCAAAGCCGCTGATTATTACGGGTCTCCCTTCCAGTACAAACACCCTCCTCCACAACTTGCTTGCATGCGATCCAAACGCACGCACGATTTGCACTGATGGATCCTTGTCCTCCGCGTACGAAAGCGACGCCAAGATTGCCGACGACACCCTCATCCTGGACCACCAACTGTTCTCCTCCGACTTTGTCGCCGACACAGCCATGACAACTCTCCGCAGCAGCTCCGAATACATGCTCCAAGTGTACGTGTACTTTAAAAGATTCCTGCAGTTTGCAAGATTCTCGAAAAGCTCTTTGGACCAACAAGATACCCACGTACTGCTCAACTCGCACGCACACGCGTACAATCTCACCGCTTTGCTCAGCGTCTTCCCAGACGCACGCATTGTCATGACACACCGACACCCAATCAAAACAGTACCCCTCCACGCACACGCAATCGTCCAAGCCAACGCATCCAGAACACCTTCAAACGCGTCTGACCGCCACGCGCTCGGCAAAAAGATTTTGAACAACGCGGCAGCCATGGCGAACGGGATTGTTCATGTGCGTCGATGCCTTCGCAGGGAGAATGACGGGCTTGATTTGTTGGCGCATGTGGCGTCGACTGAAAATGTTGAAAAGATTGTTTCGGAGGAACAGTTTCTGGATCTTCATTCCGTTGGTTTGGAAAATGATCCTATTTCGACTGTGCAGGAGATTTACACGTACTTTGGGTTGGAGTACTCGACAAAGTTTGAAACGGCGATGCAGGAATATTTGTTGCAGAATCCTTTGGTAAAAACATGTTTTTTTGTTGGTTCTTGATGTTACTTCTATTTACTCTTCTTATATTTTTGGTTACTGCAGCCAAAGTACGAGCAAGCAGACATTGCCGCAACCCAAGAATTCTACGGCATCTCCGACGCGTCCATCCAAGACGCGTTTGCAGACTACATGATGGAGTTTGATATTCTCGACGAATCAGAATGATTTGGAAAAAAAAAAAAAAAAAAACGCGCGATGCGTCTTAGCCTCAAAGTATGACTATGAAAGTTTCCCTTTTTTTTTTTTCAACTGGATTTTATACCTCCTCTGCTCTTATTGCGATTATTGGACTGCTTGTTTTTCCTCCTCGTGTCTGAAATAAAAATCCCGCCCAAGGACTTGCCGACGCTTCTCTCCTCATCCTTCCCTTTCTTCGCTACCCAGCAGTGGTTCATCTTTCCTCTGCTGCTTTTAACCAGGAGCGGTTCTTCCTGCCCTGAAACCAGTGTTCACTGCAATCAAACCTTTTATTACAAACGGACTCATGAACCAACAGACAACACACATACTTAAACAACAGACTATAGCCATACAAACAACAAAAACTAAACAGACACAAAAAGAACCAAGCGACACGTATACCCACACAATCACACTCGCACAACCCCCCCTACACACAAAAACCCGCTTTACACCTCCCGCTTCAAACTCCCAGTAACAGACTGCCTCCGAATCGCCGCAACAACAGGCACAGGACTCCTCAAATCAATCAACGGTTTCATATCCTCCTCCTCCTCCTCCTCTTGCTCCTCATTCAACATGAGATACGCATGTGCAACGGTTGCAGCGTCCGGAACATAAAACGGATACTTTGGCTGTTGCTGGCGTTGTTGTTGTTGTACAACTCGAGCACCTAAAGTATGTTGTTCACTTTGCCGGTGAATATGTGAAGGGATCGCAGAGGGTGGTGGTGAGAATTGTGGGTGTTGGAAACGGGAGGATGCAGTTGTTGTTGTTACAGCTTGTTTTGGCTTTTCAGGAGGTTGAAGAATTTGAACCATCGTTCCCGTGTTGTTGTTGTTGTTGCTACTTCCTTGTTCCATTTCTTGAACATTGCCAGCATCCGCGTTCACATCATGTACTGCCGGCGGCGGTTGTGTACGCTTCCTACTCACATGCACAACAACAGCAATCATCAACACGACCGCTGCAACGCATCCCAACGCGATAAAAACAATGGCAGCAACGGAAAGTGTAAAAGAATCACTCGTTCCTTGACTATAAACAACCGTTGCTCCACTCGTCGAGGATACACCGGGTTTAAACGTTTGAGGCGGTACAGTACTACGAAGCGGTGGTGGTGGTGGTTGCGGCGGTGATGAGGTTTTGGACAAGTCGGGTGAAGCGTCGTTTGATGAGTTTGGATTCGTATTGGGGGATGAGAATTCGGGTACGGCTGAAGAAGTGAATGTTTTTGATGCACTGGTTGCTGTTGTTGTGGTAGTCGTGCTAGTTGTTGTAGTGGTTGTTGGGGATTCGGAGATTGGAGGACCCCCGCGACGGAAAATACGCTGCCTCTCAACCGTCATGAACGAATCGATAGAGTCGAATGTGTGTTTGCTCCCCCAATGCTTTCTTTTACTTTTTTGCGCGAATGGAGTCACGGGCGGGATACTGCAAGCACGCACCCCTTGTTTGAAAAAAGGGAAACCAGCTCATTCAAACTATTTGCCAACACTGAGGATTGACCCAGCACAACAACAATCACGATCAGAAAGAACCGTCCGAATATTCCGTCAATGACACACAACAAAACCACGAGAAAAAGGAAAAACGAGCGATGAAAAGAACAAAAAATGAACTCAAAAAAGATATAACAGCCCCCCTTTGAAAAAAGACCATTATTTGTAAAACGAGAAAACGAAATTGCGCGCATCACATAAAAGAATCAGTTGTTGGACTGTCCCTTCAACGCCATCAACTGTTTCGTTCTGTATCCTTCGTAATGGACCATGGCCGTCACATCAATCAGATCTTGCATGTGTGTGCGTGTCAAAAAGTTTCGGAGTGCGACAAATTCGCAGTGGTCCTCGTTTTCAACTGCGAAGCAAAACATGAGGATGAGAAAACACAATCAGCATTGCAAAAAAAAAAAACCAAATCCATCAATACCGTTGATCACTCCCCATCTAGTTCTACGACCTCTGACAGCCTAAACAAACACATGAACAAAGAAATATCAAAAAAGGCAGTTCCTCACAAACCAGAAAAAACAAAACAAACTCACCTTTCCATCCACAACAACATTCCTCTCACTCCCAACAACAGCGAAAGGAATCACATCCCTCACTGCATTAATCAACTGCCTTTCAGCCCTCTCATCATCATTCAGTGGTTGCCCATCGTCCTCAGTGTCCACAAAAACGTCCGCGTAAGGGAATGTACGGATTCCGTGGAATTCAATTTCGTCCTTGATACGTTTTTTGAAGGAAGCCCGTTCCTCGAGGGTCAGAGAGTCGCTCTTGGCAATCACGGGGATCACGTTTGCGACTTCAGAGATGCGGCGCATTACAGCAATGTCCAGTGGAGTCAGACTTTAAACGTTGTTGTTGTTGGAAGAGAGGATGAGGTGTGCACGTTTAGAGAACACCAATCTCACAATACAAACAAAAAACCACTTACGCATGTCCAGTTGGAGCAATAAAAAACAGCACAGCATGAACTCTAGAGTCAGTGATACGTCTGTCTCTCGTTGGAGTGAGCTCCTTCCTCAAGTAACTGCTGTATTGGTCCTTAATGTACTTGACGACGGGTTCCCAGCAGTTGTCATTGTTGACCTGATCTCCGTATCCCGGGGTATCGGTGATGGTAAGCTTCAGCCGCACTCCGTTTTCCTCGATAACTGTTATAAACTGTCAGAGGGGGCAGACATGATTTGTATTTTGAAGAAACGAAACTCAACTGTGGGAGATGCTCTGAATCTCGGTGGTCTGAATTGGCTGGCCGTTCTCTGAAATCTTTAAAAGGCCCTTTGAATCGACCAAGTGCGAGGCAAAGATTGTGTTGACCAAAGTAGATTTTCCAAGTCCCGAACGACCTGTCAATTTGTGTGTTATAGCACGCAAAGCGAGCGGACTTTTGACACAACAGCAACGCACCGACGGCCATCAGGTTGAATGCGAATCCGCGCTTGAGAAGCTTCTTCTCAATCTGGGAAGTGATGCTGTCGAATCCGACGTATCCCGTGAGTGTCTAATAAACAAAACGCAGTTTGAGACATTGTTTCGTCATCAGCGCACGCTACGTCTCGAAGCATGCACCGGCGTCGTGAGGTTCGATGTGCGTCTGTCTCTGTCGTTGGGGCACGCACCTTCTTGTCTGTGGCCATAGTGGGTGACTTGCGTGTGTGTGTGTTGGGTGCAAGTCTTCTAAATTCAAAATGGAATTTTATTTACTTTGAGAATATTTATTTACAGCAAATAAAACGGAACAAGTTAAGATGTTGACAGACACATTTGTGAATATGGACAACAGAGAGCGTGATAACTTTGAACATGTCTGAATCGCTGAGTCAGTTCTTTCAAAATAACAATTGTCCGAAATCCATTTCAATAAATAAATAAGCGCTTTCCTTTTCAGTTATTAAACTGAATTTTTGGCCGTGTCAATCAAGCCCCACACGGCGCACTTTTATACTTCCCGTTTCGGCCAACTACCAAAAACAAAACAACTGCAACACCTACCATTCCATACATTCCATCCTTCCATTCCATACATCCATACATCCACCCATCCATCGCATGTCCTCTGCAAACACAACAAGCGCAACAACAACCACCACCACCCAGCGCCGCACTTTCTCAAACCTCTTCTCATCCACACTCTCCATGAAAGCAACATTCCCATCTACACTGGCTGACACGAGCGAAGTATCCAGAAACTTGGCCAGCAGCAACGACGCAACCCAGCGCAAAAGAATCTCTTCCATATGCTCTGCCAAACAACAAGCAGGCGTCAGAAACTCAATGTCACTGCACAAAGAAAAGAGAGTCTCTATGCTACCTTCTGAAAAGGCGCTGGATGCCAAATCTGTGCCGCCACGTGACCAATCTTTGACAAAGGTAGCGTCTTGCTTCCACTGAAGCTATTTGTAAAATTAACTCCTTTTTGGCTACAATTAGCCCGATCCACCGCTTCCAAGCCCGAAAGTAACACCACCAAAGACTGTACGCAAACAACCCACTCTGAACATCAACCGAACCTCCTCTCTCGTCCAATCAGAACCCAACAACAACAAACCGGGTAAAAAGTCGCCAGTTCGCAACGGACACTCGCCAATCCTGCGCAACCATTCCGACGACCTTTCCAAACGCGCCGAATCGCCACTCGCACGTTCTCAGCGGCCAGAGTCTCCCAAGAAAGCAGTCGTAGACGCGGCAACCAGGCAACAGATGCTCGAGACGGTGATTTGTGAATTGAACAACACGATTGCGATCCAGCGCAACCGGCTAGATTTTACGGCGTTGCAGCTGGCTGCAAAAGACTTTTTGATTCAAGAGCTGCAAAACACACAAAAACAAGTTCCTCAGAGCAGTGCACAAGAAGAAATACAGAAGGTTGAACTTGAGCAAAAGGAACACGAGGCTACGTTGGAGTTCAAGGATGAAATGATTGCAGATTTGCAGGCACAGTTGCGATCAAAGGACTCGCAATTGCAAGAATTTCACGTTGAAATGTCGCGGCAACGCGCTGAGAATGAAATGCTCCAAGCAGAGTTGCAGCAGCAGCAACAGCAGCTGTCGTGTGGACATTGAAACTATGCAATTTCAACGAGTTTTTGGCGAAGACATTACAAAAGACGGGAGGCTCTCGAACGCCTGGTAAATACAATAAATAAAAAAGGTCTGCGTTGAGCGCATGAAAAACGAAATACCACCATGACATACTTCACCGACCTTGATAATAAAGCGCGCTTAGTTTGCAAAATAAGAAAAAAAAAAAGCTCAGGTCAGTGATTGGCAAAGATTTGCAACAAATCGCTTCATATTTTTGCTGAACGAAAATCGCTCCCTTTTGAATCTGCAAACCTTGCGCGTCTTCCTTGCACCTCACCCATCACAGCGTCACTGCACGAATACCCCGATACCTTAAAAAACTAAACCCAAAACAACAAAATGACAACGCGGTTACTACCTCCACTGCCCAAAGTCGATGCCCGAGAAGGTTACGTGTGCTTCCCTTCTTCTCCGCAAGGTGGTGACAGACACTCATACTTACAAACCCAACCACTGGAATTACAGGCTTCCCACGAAACGTAACAACTGTACCAGTCCCTTTACATCCGTGCGAACGAGCACACGGCTCAGAGCGGCCGAGAATCACACCAGTCATGTTGGTCCCAGCGCAAGACTTTCACAAGGCGAAAAGCTTGTCTCTGACAACTCAAAGCGATGCAGAGATTCTCTTGTCAAAGTTGAAGGAAGAGGTAACCTCAACAAACTCCCCCTTCATAAAAAAAAAAAAAAACGCTAATATATATACAACCACAACAGAAACAAGAGCTGCACGAACAATCGCTGCAACGAGTAAAATCATGGACAAACACCATCCTTGGACAGCGGGTGAAACGGCTCGCATTCCAGGCTGAGAAGGACCGACTGGCTGAGGCGGACCGACTGCGTATCGACGACGAGTGGGGTGTCCTGCAGGCAAAGGAGCGCAAAGACCGCGTCGAACGAGCCAGACTGATGCAGTACAAAGGAACACCAATGATGAGGCAGTTGAATGAAAAACTCAACATGTCCAATGTGTTGCATGTAAGTTGTAACACCTCCATTACCTTTCTTTTTTATGTAAGACTAAAACCTCCTTGTGTGTATGTTCCAGGAACGAGAGCTCCAAATTGAGCATAAAAAGAATCTCGACGCGCTTCTTAAATCTCACGAGTACGACGAAACCGAGGCTCTGAAACGCGACAGGGCCGCGCTGTTGAAGGAAATGGTCAAGGAAGAGTTGGACCATCGGAACCGCAAGCGCACTGCTTGCGAGCAACGGGATCAGGCAAAAGCCAAGTTTACGGGTCTTCTTCTTGAGCGAGAGGTTTTGACTTTTTTTTGTCGTTTTTTGATGACAACAAGCTATTCTTGTTTACACGAGCGCGTTTTTTTTTTTTCAAAAAACTTGAAAACCAGGCTGAAAAAGACTTTCAAAACGCCGTGATCCAAAAAGTGGCCCAAGAAGCGCAAGAAGAAAAAACAAGACTCGACGCGCTTCGCAAATCTCAAAGAAAGGCCATGATTGACGGATTGAAAAAAAACATTCAAGACAAGAAATGCGCGCAGGATGAGATTCAAGCACTGGACGATGACCTTGACTACGTGAATGACCAGCACTACCAAATGCAGTCTAGCATTGCTGCGAATAAGACGCTTTTTAAGCTTGGAAAGAGGGGGTGAGTTTTGGATTTACTTTGTGACGTTTTTTTTGGTCCTCCCAGAATTCATCCAATTTTTTTTCCTCCTCTCCTCAGCCAACATGATCAAGTGTTTGACAAAGTTGCAGCCATCAATGCACAATTGAACAAGGCAAAAGAAGACAAAATGGCTGATTTGTACCATAAATTGGAAGTCGCACATGACGGGGTTGAAGAGCGGAGAGAAGCAGAGGAGCTACGAAAAAAAAATGAACGCGTCCAAGAAATCAACGACTACCGTCGGTTGCTTGTCAGTATCCAAAAAAAAACACACATTTGCGAGCCGGGGGGAATCAATGCTGACTTCTTGCACCTTTTATTTTTTTTTCACCAGTTCCAATCAAAAGAACTGGACGGCGTTCAACTCAAGATTGAAGGAATGAAAGACCGGAAACAGTCGGAGCAGGATAAACTTGACTTTGAGCAAAGTATTCGACAGGACCAAATGAAGCGTTCTTTGAAGTTGCGCAACTTGCAAAAAGATCATCTTGCACAAATGGTAAACGTGTGGTTTTTTTCATGCATTTCGTTCTCTCTTTTGCACTGACACAATGAGAACCGCAGCGGGAGACTAACGAGCGAAAAATTAAGCGAGATGCAGAAGTGCGAAGTCTAGAAATTGCAATGAACCAGGCAGTTGCGTATCCCATGAATTCTTTGGTTCACAACTATGTTCCTCAAACTCAACAACACAAACAGATGCTCGATGATAATGAACGCTTTGAAAAATTCGCACACGAAGCTGTTGAAGAATTCCAAAAAGCCGGCAAGAACGTGAAACCCATCATCCGCGGCGTTCTTCGCAAATCCCAACCATTCCCCATCTCGCCGTACCACCAAGGCTTGAATGTTAAAACGTATGAGCGGCTTGGCTTCACGTGTCGGTACATTCCCACACAAAGTGTGTTGATGAATCCGTGGGATCGTGCGACCAAGGCAAATCGCGTTGTTGACCAGAGACAACATTGACAAACAGATTTTTCTTTCTATGACCAAACGGGGGGACAGTTGAGCAAGAAAACTGAGGGCACGAGGCGCGCCAGAGTCTAATCTTTTATGCAGAAGCTGTCTCACAAATAAAACCTTTCTCTTGTAAGAACGATGGATGATCCACGGCCGCGCGTGCATCATCAGCAAGTCTGCGTGTAAGGTTGCGGTAGCTGTTGACGAAACCTGACTCCCATCAACGTCACCAAATTTGCTCCAATAAATATTTACAACTCATAAACTCAGATAACGTCAAGTTAAAAAATAAATTTGTTCATGAAAGCGAACCGTATGGCAGGAATCGACTTGAGCGACATTCTAATTGTGGGCGCAGTGACCCTGGCAACAGGACTATTCCTGTACCTGCGCAGAGGAAACGGAGGCAGCGACGCTGCTGGTGCGAAGCAGACGGCGAGAGATGACTCTCATGCGCGTGAAGCAACTGGGACCGTTTCCTCAAGGTTTCTAAACATACAACCCTCCACCCCTTCCCCTGTTGCTTCTTTATTTCCCGTAATTGTGAATTTGCGAGGAGGTCAGAAAACTGGGCAGCACATATCCCCGGTTAACGTATTGCGCCAATGGAAAAAAAGAAGCTTCCGATTCTCAACAACTCGAGATCACACACACATCACCCTTGCGAAAATCCGCCACACTCAACCCCTTCCTCTCTCAACTTCACGAAATCATCAGCGAACTCTGCAATGTTCACCTCCTTCGTCTCGAAGCTAACCGCCATCCTCACTCCATCCACCACACCTCCAACTCCCTCCACCCCCCGCATTGTCTCCAGACCCTCCAAGAAAACCATCTCAACAACACTCGCGTCCATGGAATCCAAGCACAAAATGATCCTCTTCTACGGCTCACAAACTGGAACCGCCGAAGATCTTGCCACCCGCACAGCCAACGAAGTGTACGCAAACTTTGGCGTAGAGAGCGTTGTGGCTGACCTGGAAGACTATGACATGACGGATCTCATCAAGTTTGGCGAGAGCCTCAAAAGTATGGGCGATGAGGTTGGGAAGGTTGTGATTGGATTCTTTTTGGCCACGTATGGCGAGGGAGAGCCGACAGACAATGCTGCGGACTTTTACGAATGGTTGATGGATGGGCGCGGCAAAGGTATTGTATTTCTCCTTTGCTGACTCGGGAGTGACGCTGTTGAAAGCGCCCAACCAATCCAAATTGACATCAAATAATTTTTCCGCCTCCGTCACACATTTTAAACTCAATTTAAAAAAGGTGAAGACGAAGACGTGACCGATATTGGTGATGACATGCAGCTGGAGCAACAAGGAGACGGTGTCCACTACATCATGTTTGGACTCGGAAACAAGACTTACGAGCACTTCAACTCCATGGGACGCCGTGTGAGCAAGCGGCTGGACTCGATCGGCGCCAAGATGGTCGGCATTCCAGGCGAAGGAGACGATGACGGCAGGTGAGGACAACTTGTTTCTTGAGCATTCCCTTTTTCTGATTGTAAATTATTATCAGTATGGAGGACGATTTTCTTGCCTGGAAGCCAAAAGTGCTCGAGGCCCTGTCTGCGTACTATGGCGTGAAAGACATGGGCGGAAAGGCTGGTCGTGGATTAGCCCATGTCCCACTGTTCAACTTGTCAGAGGAGTCCAGCTTGCCAGACAAGGCCGTGTTCCACGGTGAACTTGCCTCGGATCACAAACCAAGACGATTCAAGGATGGACCTGGAGGTGACGACAAGCGCGTGTTCGTTGAAGCCACGTAAGAATTTATTGTTTTTCACTTTTTCTTCCGAATCGCCGAAATAACTCAAACGCAATTTTTCTCAGCGCAAAAAAGCGTATCCTTTACGACGCCAAAAATCCATTGTTCAGTCACGTCACGAAATCGTACAATCTTTTCAACGAAACTGTGGACCAACTCAAATTGAAACCGTCAGAACTCCCACCAACAACTCCCTCCCAAAAATACACCCATGACGCATCAACAAACACGCTCAACATCCGCCGCGAGTGCATTCACATGGAATTCGACCTCTCCAACACTGGGCTGCGATATGAAACGGGTGACCACGTCGGAATTTACGGAGCCAACAGCCTCGAGCAAGTGTCACTGCTTGCACGGGCTCTGGGACTGGACGATGCCGCGTTGGACTCGGTTGTGCGTGTCAAAGCGAACCCTGCGAATAGACAGAGTGCTATGGCCAAGATGCCATTTCCAAACCCTTGCTCCGTTCGAACTGCGTTCACTCATTACCTTGCCATCACGCCTGTTTTGAAGCAGCATCAATTGGAGGTTTGTGATGAATTTGTTTGTGAATTCTGGGACCCTTTTTTGGTGAACCACCTATCTCTCCCAAACAGTTGATTGCAAAGTACGCTGCTGATGAAACCGAACGAGCCATGATTTACGACATCGTAGACAACCGTAACTTGTACGTTGAAAAGGTTGAGTCGAGCCAAAAGAGCATGGCCGAAGTTCTCTTTGACTTCCGAAGTGTTAAGGTGCGTTTCTTTCAGACGTTTGCGTTTGTCACAACTTTGGACTGAAAAAAAACCTGTTTTCCAAAACTTTGAAAAAAGCTTCCGCTGCAAGTTGTTCTCGGAGAACTGTTGAGCCCAATCGTTGTTCGCTACTACTCGATCTCTTCGTCATCCAAAAAAGAGCCTTGCACTGTCAGCATCACCGCCGTTGCCGTCCGATATGCACTTCCCTCCAAACCACTCATGCAGTCCGAAAACAGCGCCGCAACGCTGCAATACAAAGAAGGTCTGGTAACAGCTTACGTCAGCCGCCTCCATCACAAAACCAGTCAGCTCCCAACCCCAGAAATGTCTGCAGACGACAGCACCTACCCATTCCCTCCCTTACCCACACACGTGCCAATCTTTATCCGCACGAGTTCGTTCCGCCTGCCTCGTGATGCCAGTGCACCTGTGATTATGATTGGTCCTGGAACGGGAGTTGCACCTTTCCGCGGGTTCTTGCAGGAACGAGTGCATGTTGCGTCGAGTGGGGCACTCAAGAAACCTGTTGGAAGCACTTGGCTGTTTTATGGGTGCCGACACCCGGAGCAAGATCACTTGTACAAGGATGAGTTTGGCTCGCTGATTGCGACTGTCGATGGGTGGAAACAGAGTGAGCAGGATGCGGAACGTGCCAAGGCGTTTGATCTCCGTGTCATGAATGCGTTCAGCAGAGTTCCTGGGCAGCAAAAAGTGTACGTGCAGGACATTGTTCAAAAGATGGGGAAAGAGGTTTATGAAGTGTTGGACAAGATGCGGGGATACATTTACGTTTGCGGTGACGCAAAGAACATGGCAGCGGATGTAAACACTCTTCTGCATAAGCTTGCAGCCGAGTTTGGCGGTAAGAACGAAGAGGAGGCAAAGAAGTGGGTAAAGAACTTGAAGACGACTGGAAAGTACCACGAAGATGTGTGGTAAAATGATGGAGTTTTTTGTCCTGTTATTTGCTTGTATTTGCTGTGTGTGTTGGGGGATGGTGGGGATTCTTTTTTGATCCACTCGTTTCATTTGTTTGTTTTTTGAACTGTGCCATGTGCTTTGACCTCCCGTTTTGTTCATATGTTTTGGTGTGTACTAGTCAAGCGCAATGCCATGAATGGGCGAGGGTCGTAGGAAGTGGGGATGTTGAGATGGGTGCAGGTTGTCCAGAATTGTCACTGGTCCAGTTGGAGAAGTTACAAAGAAATCCAATTTGTCCGAACCAGCGAAGAAGAAAAAGCGACCAAGGAAAAAAGCAAAGCGAACCAGCGACACAGTCCCCGCACACGTCCCCCGTCCAAAAGAGAACCTCAGCGCCCCAAGTACCAGGAGTTCAGTTTGGCTCCTCTCTATACCCCGCCCATCGAATCCCCCCCACCCGACCCCCACCTGAGCCACTGACAATCAACCCCAAGGTGAGAATATTCTGCGATTTAACTATTTAACTATACCCGAGCCAAGTATAGCAAGCACATATCACACTGTCGACTGTGTCTGATTGTTTACCTCCACGCAGACATCAGCCCAGACATTCCATGGACTCTCGCGCAGCCATCACCACATCGTCGCAGCGTCCGCAGCCAATCCCTGCCCCACTTTCGTCCAGCCCCTCTGCCACATCACTCACAGCCCAGTCGTCATCATGCCTTTCACAGTCGTCAGCACCTTGTCACTCTGAAACTCAATCTCATCTTCAGTCAACCGCCAACCACATTATGAACCATATTAAATTAACGGCTCGGCGAAAAGTTGTGAAGCGAAGCAACTTTAAAAAGAACCCCTCATCTTCGGACTCTGAAACTTGTGCGCATTTTTACACCATGCAGCCGTTTTCGGATTCGACACGTGAGCTGTTACCGCCTCCGACACCGCTGCTTTCTGGCGCTGAGTGGACTCTGGGTATACCCGGGTTCACGCCCCTGCCTGACTTGTTTTCTAAAGTCGAGCTGGACAACTTTATTGCGATGCCTCCGAGAGATGCGGAAATGTACGAATTTTAAGATATTTTTTATATTCCCAATCTTGTCGCTTAAGGCCATATCTTCTTTTCCCCTCAGTTCTATTGCCGATTTTTACGTCTCGGTTCCTTCAGTTTCCTCAATGAAAAGGGAAGTTACGAAAACAAATGCCGATGAGAAACCAGCACCTCATCAACCTGATGCACAAGTTCCCTCCGTTCAATCCGCTAGCGGCTCCAACATTCAATCCACCACAACTATTCAGCAACCCATAATTCGAAGAAACTCACAAGACCCCACCAATGGCCCACAAGGCTCAACCAACGCTTCCTCACAAGACGAAGAAGACACCCCTTCAAAACCGCTTCCGACTCCCACTCCGAGCCCCATGAAACCCCGCTGGCCGTCAGGGTCAACAAAAGCTGCTATAACGGCTGCAGCTGTAATGGCAGCCGCTGCTAGTGCTGCTGTTGCAGTTGCTGCGGCGGCGGCAGCGGCGGCCAGCCTCATGTCGAGTGAAAATTCATCAGTATCGTCACAATCCAGTTCATCCCAACCACCAGAATCTCCTACAAAACGGCGCGGCCGTCCGTCATTATCAAAATACGTTCCTAGACATAATGGTCAACTGCATCAACCGGCCATCTCGCTCTTTTCTGTCATTGCGCCTTCATCTATACCTGCAAGATATCCGACAAGTGCATCCTCTGAAACTGAAAATGATCTTCAAAGTGATTCAGAGGTTGTGCCGATGAAAGATGAGATGTGTATGAAGAAGGAGTCTCCCAACACGGATATTGCAGAGAACCAAGCGCGACCAATGACAACGCATGCAGCTGATTCAAACGGTGCAAAGCCCTTAATTCGAGCTACTTCTGCATCAGATTCTTCCACCACAAGTGTCACTGTGTCGGACACGTTTGATGACGAGGCGGTTTGGAGGACAGAAGCCAAAACGACTTCTCATAAAGTCAGGATCCCATCATTCGGCTCCAACATTGCAGTCAGTCCCGTGAAAGTGCGTCGACAGAATGCGTTGACTGCAAAAAGTCGGAGACTGACAGATGCGGTTGCGCTTTTGAAAGCGCAGCGGAGGGCTGAAGCGGAAGGGTTGAAGACACTGCTCAAGAGTCGGGTTGGCGTTTTGGGAAATTATGGAGCAGAACTGCGACGATTTGTGGTGGGAAGTGGTGATGGGGCAAACGGAGAAGATGGTGAGCATATGGGTGAGCATGATGGTTGCGACAATGTATACGGTGATCGCATGGATGGCTTGGAAGACGAGTGGGGCAATCAGTATGATGGAGATCATAGCATGGCTGAAGAGGGTGTGTTTGATCGACCAGTCGACGCTTCTGATTTGAAGAATCCCGTTCAATCCGGCGCCCAATCTGACCGGGAAAAACGAAAAAGATCAGCGCACTCGTTAAACGAATCGGATAGTGGAAAACGCGCTCGACGCGGGGTGCCGAGGAATAACGACACGGAATCGGCGCCTCAACCATCTCGGAAAAAGCAGCGAACCGCGAACAGTGCATCTCGCAATACCGCTGCCGTGGACCCATTTCCAGCTTTCAATAGTGTACCAAAATACGGTCGTCGAAGAACGTCTATCGGTGGAGGCGATTCGACTGCTGCGACGCTGGATTTGACTGTCCTCCTATCAACTGCAGTAGAGTTGCTGAATGAAACCGATCCTGCAAGTAAACTTCCCGCTCAACCCGTCTTGATTGGTGCAGCGACGAAAAAACGGGCTGCCAGCGACCTTTCTGCAAGCGATGAAGGGAATGATTCACAACCACGGTCAAGTGGCTTAGATTTGCTGGCGCTTCTGGCAGCCGATGGGTTGTTTTAGAAAGATATGTCATATTTGTTGCTGTCTGATTGTTTTCTTTTGTTTTCGGATACAACTGCGTACAAAGTTTTGGGATTTTGGTTCGGGTCTATATTATTATTTTTTTTCGTTTTGATTCTTGCCCCATATTCTCACGTGCTGTACTCTCCCTTTTTATCACTGTACACTTTTTATTGTTTCTGTTATTTCTTCAGATTGCTGTTTCTGTAGTTACGCGTTTCTCGTCTGCCTCACCATCTCATTCTCAACGTGCCTTCCCTTCACAAACCCCCTATTTACTTGTATGGAAAAAATAAAACATCAGAAATGTGCTGCATCTCCGAACGATGATCATTTATTCATAGTTTATCACGTCCGCGTTTCCAGAGATCCCTTTGCCCAGCGCGGATTTGGGCGCGCTTCTGGAAGAGCTTGGGTATTCAGATGTGAATGAGGTGGAGAACCCGATGAATATTTTGTTTATTTTTTGAAAGCGCGCATGCGTTTTTTCTTCTTTTTTTCCTCTTTTTTTT
>QEAP01000302.1:0-29673 GCA_006535975.1 Chytriomyces confervae | reverse complement strand
AAAAAAAAAAACTCAACTCCATAAACGTCGGTGACCAAACATGGCTATACGACTTTGGCAGAGGTTTCTCCGTAGGCATGCCCGGGTATCCCATAGCCTCCCAGAACGGGTTGGCATGCGTGGGTGCCGCCGCTTGGATATCTCGGTCAACATACAAGGATCGAGCTAGGCAGGCAAGTGCAGCCACGTTTTTAATGTCCCGGAACAAGGAGCGTAAATCATTGATGCGCGAGTTTGCAAACTTGAGCATGGCAGTTTCTTTTTCGGACGCTGTTAGAGAGACGAACGGTTTCGAGAATCCTGTGAGGATAAACATGCCGGGACCCGTTGACATCCTTGAAAAAGATTGGAATACCATGTGAGGACATGGAAAAGTCTAGCAAGGGAAGGGAAGGAATAAACCCACTCACAACCAAAGTAAAGTCCTCAACATGGCTTGTACATTCGAAGGCTTTGTCTTTGCAAGAAGTGGCAACAACACATTCACAGCAGCCATGTCTGTGGGCGTTGAGGCGGCAAACGATTGAATCGCGGCAGGTGCGGCAGCAACGTTTGCGGCCTCTGCAAGCGTTGTGGGATCCATCTGGGGCATGATTGTATCGATCATGCATCGCAGGATTTCCACTTGTTGTGCGGTGAGGCCAGTTTTGGCCATGGACGCTTGCATGTCTGGAAGAAGTTGGAGGGAGCCCATCTTTTGGTGTTGTTGTTGTTGTTGTTGTTGTTGTTGTTGTTGTTGTTGTTGTTGTTGTTGTTGTTGTTGTTGTTGTTGTTGTTGCTGTTGTTGCTGTTGTGGATGGATATGAGGTCCTTGTTTCGGTCTGACTGTTCAAGAGGGAGTTGTTTGATTTTGTGGTTGTGACCCAGCGTTTGAATATTTATCCGCCGTTTGAAAAAATTCAGAGAAACGGAAAATAAATTAATCCGCCATTATTCTTGCTGCTCATTTGGCGACACGATCGAGGTTGCGATACATGATCCCCGAGCAGGCAAGGGGGTCGAGGTTGGAGGCATGCATTTGGTTCATGGAACTTGAATTGGCATTCAGCAACAGCTGCTGATTGTGGTGTGGGCAAACAGGGCGCAAACGAATCAGTCCCGTTTCTTTGAAGCAAAACTACAACAGCTGGATACACTGCTCTCATGTATGTTGTGAGGAATTGAAAAAACACGTTGGGCAACAACGCAAGCAGCAATTTGTTTTTCCCGCTTCATGCACACACACGCACGATATTTTGAGACGATTTCGCTCCATCTCAAACCCACTTCAAATGAAAAGAGCAAGCAAAAAAAAACAAGTATAAACAGCCATACACCTCTCTCTCTTTTATTATTATATAACAGTGCTCTCTTTTCGGTTCCCCCCCTCCCCGCAACATATCACTGCGCCAAGTCTCGACCAAGACGCAACCCCTGCCCCACAGGAGACGTAATATCCATGCCTTCAAAAGAACAAGCACTGGCACCATTATTCATTTTAACAAAATAGCCCGACACCAGATGCACAGCAACGGAGTGATACACGGAACGAGACGCCTGCATCAACACCGCCGCATCGCCTACAACAACCCGCGCATGTCCATTGACCAAAGTGGGTGCAACAAGGGCCATGACTTGATCCAACCCGGCATCCCACAGCGCCATAAGGGACTTGTTGTTTTCAATGCAGTGCTGGAACCGGAGAAGCGTCAACACAAGCTGTGCATGTTCCGCGTTAAACACGTTCGAAGCCAAGAACGATGCATTCGTTTCCAAACACGACCGATGCACAAGTGTTGCCAATGTTTCAATTTCCACTTTGGAAAGCAACGAGTCTGACAAAAGAAGGTTCAGTTCCGTTTCAACGACCCGGGAAAAGCCGATCCGCCAGTGCACCAGGTGCTCGCTTGAGAGTGCGTTGGCGTAAAAGAGTTTGGCTGGGTTCTGGATGGATTCTTTGGATGATGTTGCCGACGACGAGGACAGCAGTGACTCGGATCGGACAAACGCGTCCAGAGCCCCCGAGAGTACGTCCGACTGTTGCATGGTGACGGGGACTTGCGCAGGCTGTTCTCGCAGCAAGACTTCACTGCTGTGGACGCGTGAGAGGGCTTTCAAGTGTTCCATGGAGTGTGGTGGTGCTGTTGCTGTGTTCATGGACATGTCCGCCATTTGCGAGTGGGAGGAGAGAGCGTCCGTGTCCATTTCATCCCCCATCTTACGCTTGCCGCTTAGGTTGGATCCGCTGCGTGAATGTGCCGCCGATTGGAGCTTCATTGTTCACAAGTTTGTTGGGGTTGGTTTTGCGTTCCCTTAACTTTTTGTCGCCAAGTGTGAATATTTTTTTTTTTTTATATTTTATTTAACTTTTTTGCATAAAATCTCAGCAAACGAAAGGTGGCGTTTAATAATCCTGATCTCCCTCTTGACCCCCTTCCCCACCAAAAAAACAAACAGCATGCGGAATGAAATGAGGGCTCGCAACCCAAAAACGTGATGCACAATTAACAACAACAACTACAACAACTACAACAAAAAGTTAAAACAACATCACAACGCGTCACTCTGCATCCATCCGATGCACAGAGTCGTTGCTCAGCTGTGCCTGCAGCAGAAACGTCCGAACTTCCGTCGAAAACGATACTCTCCGCGGTGATGACGATGCAGATGGGACACTGGCTGTGCTGCTTGCGAGATGTTGTTGCTGTGTTGGGGGTGGCTCTGGCGGCGGCGTCAGATACCCGCTGCCGTCTGGCTGCAGGGATGCGTAGCTCTGCTGCGGGACAAATTGTTGCTGTTGTTGGTTCGATGCATTGGGTGTAGTGTGTAAGGGCCGCATTTGCAGCGGTGGGAGATATTTGAAGGGGGATGATTGCGGGTTATTCGAACTTTGATGAGGGGTAGTGGCAGTTTTGGCGGACTTGAGGCATGTTTTCATGTCTAAACTGTTTCGTCGCGTTTCTGGAGCATAGATGGGTCCAGTTGCTGTTTTTTCAACGAGTTGTTCAGGCTCGTCGTCGTCGTCGTCCGCGTCTGAAGAAGAAGAAGAAGACGCCATTTCGAGGTCGAGAAGATCGATATCGTCCAGCTGAATGGAAGATGATTGCTGCTGCTGCTGGGATATGTCATGTTTTGATGGACGACGTGGAGCATGGCTGGGTTCAAGCGCAGCGAACGGATCCTGTTGTTCAGCAGTGCGTTGCTGATCGTTGTCGCCGTCCTCGCCTTGCTCGAGCCACTTTGCATTCGCGTCCTCAACTTGAAGCTTCTTGTAGCGGTTGCTCCATCTAGACAAGGATCATAAAAAGGGCACGTCTTAGTAAGCCTTATCTTATCGCGCGTTTGTGTAAGATTTAAAAGTGTTGGCTTCCGTGTCATGTTCCGTGCATCCTGATTGGGCGTGCAAGCGAACAAGAAAAAAAAAAAAAAAATACAGCTTCAGACTTGCACAAAACATTTGGAGTCTGTCCCTTCCCGTGCAATACACAGCGCCGTTGCTTCTAAGCAACCCTCTCCCCGCTGCCTCAGAGTGTGCGGGTGATTCCATTCATTCGATCGCGATCCAAGAAAGATCCCATTTTCAAGATGAGAGAGAGAGAGGGGACAAAGAAGTTTACCTCAGCATGACAAACATGCGTCTGCGCCGCTCTTCCTCTGCATCCGGCGGCACATCGTCCATGGCGGGACGGTGCTGCAGCATTTGGCTGATGATTGGATCTTGCATGTTTTGAAACGAGGTGTTTTGTGGGGAAATGACCAATAATTTTTTTTTTTTTTTTTATATTACTTTTTTGGCATCTTTTGGGGCGCAACAATTGGAACAATGGGAACAATGTGTGTGCATGAAAACTGAAGTGTAGAAAAAAAAAAGTTCACGGAACGGCGCATGCGTGCGTACGTGGAATGTGAAAGTGTGGATACGTAAAGAGTTGGGGTGAGTTGGTTTGTATTTTTTTTCTTTTATTTTCTTTTGTGCACACAGCGCGTTGTCCATCAACACTCTTGTCTTGTTGGCAGCACTTCTTGCATCAACTGTAAACCATCTTTTTCGGACAAGTTATTTAACCCTCTTGTTATAATGTCCCTCGTTATTTTATTTATCATTATTACTCATAATATCAAAAAACCTTGATTATTAATTCCAGACAGACATGACAATCACGCCTCCCACGAGCAAAGAGGCGCCCACAGCCTTCAAACCCGTGACACGATTCACGCTCAACCGCCACCATCCAAAATGGTCTGCTGCCAACGACGACAGGATCTGCGTACACACGAGCGCGCCCATCAACACGGACGAGTCCAAGCGTTGTGGCAAGTATGAAAACATCATGACGATCCCGAATCCAACGAGGCCGCATGGATAGCACCACCATGGCGTTTCTGGAAGGAGAGAGAAAGAGAAAGAAAAAAAAAAAAAAAAAAAAAAAAAAGGATGAGTTTTTTTTTTTTTTTTTTTTTTTCAAAAAAAAAAGTGATTACAAAAACCTGCTCGGACTTTTCGAAAGTTTGTTGGGCATCGCATGTATTCAACAACATATGCAACAGAACACGGCACAAACGCAACGCATGCAACAACAAACGTGGCAAACGCGGCGCTATTGTACTTGATCCCCAACGTTGAATTCATGCCGGCTTGCAGCGAAGCCGCCACTCCTGAAAAGATTCCCCACACCAAACAAACGCCATATTTGAGCAATGAAACAGCTTCCGACTTTGGTCCGCTTCTTTGCAGTTGTTTTTGTTGTGGGGAGTCTTCAACTTGCAGTAAATCTCCAGTGGATGATGATGCCTTGTCGGATGCAAGAAATTCGATACTTTCGGGCGTTTCAATTGTTGATGTCGGGCTATTCTCGTAATCAGCTTCTTCTTCTTGTTGACCCGCGGCACTCCTCAGCTTGGCCAACAAAATCACCAACACACCAACAATCGTCAACGAAAGCCCGACAATCATGCCAACACTGGCAGACCGCTGCACAACACCGACAGCACCAAAATGCTGAAACAGCAACGCACTCAACAACTGTGCCGACACTTGAATTGAAAAAAACAGGTTCACACCAATTTTCGGAACACACGTCAACACGGACCAGACAATGAATGGACCCATGAAACCGCCGCAGTAGGAGAACCAAGGGGCGTCTGTGGCGCCTTGCGTGAATGTGACTGTTGCTGTTGCAGCTTTTGTTTCAATGAGGAAGGTGATGAGGGAGGGGATGACGGGGGCGGTGAAGACGAGCCAGGTTGCGAAGGCGGGGCCGCCGATTCTTCCGAGGAGTGTGCTTGCGGCGCCTTGGAATGTGACCAGTGCGCCAATGAGGATCGGGACGATCAGGGTCCAGTCGACGGCCATTTGTTTTGTTTTTTTGTTTTTTTTGTTTTTGTTTTTTGTTTAAATATCAAATGCGGAATGGCGTTCATGGATCGCGATTTGTTCAAGAAATTTGTTGAAATTTTTGTTCAATTAATCAAAATCATGTCATCATTCAATTTTTTACTAATTTACTCGCACTTTTGGGAGTATCAAAAAGCGTCTGCCGTTTCTGCCCTTTTTTAAAAAATATAAAGAAAATAAAGATCCTTCGTTTACAAGAAGTAAAAGATCCTTCCTCAACAAGAAGAAGAAGTAAGCTCCAACAACAAACTCAACTCCTTCTTCTTCAGTTCAACACTGACAACACAACAACACCAGCGACAAGCAACACGGTCCCAGCTGCCTTGGTCACGGTGATGCGATTCACCTGCAACCTCCACAGTCCGTAGTGATCAGCAACCATTGCAGACAACACTTGTGCAGTCACAAGGGCTGCCTGCAGAACTGAAATGTCCAGATGCTGCGGCAGATATGCAAACATCATCACAATCCCGTAACTGATGATACCGCCAGTCCAGCACCACCATGGAGTTTCTAGAAGCCAAAAAATTGGTATGATGAGTTTTTTACAATTGAAACGGTTTTGAATAGTTTTGTTTACCTCTCCAAACAGCTTTAAAATCAGTTGGAGTCTTTCGATACTCGAGTGCAAATGCAATCACACACGGCACTTGACCAATGACTGACACAAGAAATGTTGAAAACGATGGACTGTTGAACGACAATGTCAATGTTGAATTCATGCCCGCCTGTAATGACCCGGATGCACCCGCAAACGCAGCAAGGACCAGGTAAAAGGCGTATTCTGCGAACCCGATGGTTGATGGCGATGTTGGTGGTTTGAGGGATCCACGCTCTGCTGAATCATCCTCTTCTTGTAATTTGGGTGAAATTGTTGAGTTTTTTGCTGCTGCAGCAGATTCCACAATCACAGTATGCACGTCCTCCGCAACAAGATCCGTAGCATCCGCAACAGCAGCAGCAGCAGTTGGCTTTGACGACCCAATAATAATCACACTGACGATAATCATACAAAGACCGACGATACCACCGGTGGTTGGAGCATGTTTGGGCAAGCCGATCCAACCAAACGTTGCAAACAAAACTGCAGAAGCAAGCTGTGCACACACCATGACTGTGAACATGAGGGAAGCGCCGATTTTGGGGATGCTTGCGACGATGGAGAAGACGGCAAAGGGGCCCATGAAGCCGCCGAGATAGCTGAACCAGGGAGCGGCTGGGTTATATAAAAAGAGAGTTCAGTTCATGCATGCGGGGTATGAACAAGCAAATTGTTTACATTGGAATCCAGCCGAGTAGTTGACTGTACTTCCGCCGCGAGTATCGGCAAGGTATGTGATGATGCCTGGGATCAAACCGACTGCAAAAATTGTGAATGTTGAGAATGCGTTTCCGCCGAGCTTTCCCATCAGCGATCCAGTAGCGCCCTGGAAGGTTCTAGAGAGTTGATGTTGTTGGTTGTTGGTTGTTGGTTGGATTGAGTGTGGATGTGGATGTGGATGTACTTACATTGACGCACCGACAATGATGGGGATAGCGAGTGTCCAGTCGATGGGCATGATGGATGGATGGATGGATGACACAAAGAAGGAGACACGGAGCAAACAGCGACTTGACTTGTTCTGGAACAGCAAAAATATTATAATTAAAATATTGAAAATATTAAAATATGGGCATTTCTGTTTTAATCACACGCAAATTGACCAATCAAATTCGGAATAGGAAAGTGCGGTCTGGCGTTCATTTGATGCTTTCTTTTTCATTTGTTGGATAATATTCTTCAACAGTGCATGATTCATTTGTTGTATTCTCTGTCTCTTTCCTTCACACTCAACTCACACTCAACTCACACGCATCCCATCCCATTCACATCCATCACCAACAACTACAGCAACTACAACAACTCACATCAACAACTACAACAACAAACAACAACAAACAACATCTACCCCTCCGGCAATCAATACAATCAACACTGACTGCTCTGCACCATCCCGGCCGGCCCCGGATAACAGCAATTTTGATCAGTTCCCAAATTTGCCCTTTCTTTTGCAAATCTCCACCCCTCTTTGCGCTTGTCAAAAAAAATCTAATTGGTAAGCAAGCGCCCCCAAACCCTGTTGTTGGACACTTGAACCCCCTCCCGTTGACTTGCAATGTCGGACATGATGATTGGACTTGTCGGACAACTAAACGTCTTTTCTCAAAACAAAAAGGGGCATTTACAAAAGGGTCTGTCTGGCTGGCTGGTCTGGGGATGCCACAGCAGTTGTTGTTGTTTTGTTTTTGTTTTAGTTGCGTCATCAAGGTCTGTTGATTCGTCATCAAATTTTTTCAATTGCCAAAACACGTGAAATGAGACAACAAAACAAGAATGCCGCCATGCAAAAACGAAGGCAAAGGTAAAATACTTGCTATTACAAACATTGTTTTTACTCCATCTCTGGCAACGCCCCCATCACAGGTTTCACAGTCGGAGATCCCGTCTCTCCAAGAAAATGCGCCAAATCCGCCAAGTACTGCTCAACACCCGTGTCAAACCCAACAAGCGAAACAAGAAACCTCCACACTCTCGACCGATACGTTCCCATATACGTTACATACACCACTGTCCCAATCACCCCCGTTTCATCACTACTACTGCTCCCTTTCTTTGCATCTTCCAGTTCAAACGTCCACGACTCCGTGTGCCATGGCACATGCGCTGGTAAAAAAATGGGCGGCGTTGGCAAGTCGTGAATGTTTTTGGGCCGGTGTTTGGGTATGTGTGCCGTTGCATCAATGCCTTGTGCTTTCAGCGCTTCCACTTGTTGCGCCCGTTCTTCTTTAATGTGTTGGTTAATGTTTTCCGGCACGGGTGCACCCGGCATGACCATCGGTACGGCATATTTCGTTGGTGTGTAGTTGGGGTGCGTTTTGAAAGTGACGAGGGACGGTTGAGTCTGGAGGAGATGAAATTTGAAGTATTAATACAAGAAAAAAAAAAAAAAAAGGGATAGAAGAATCCAAAAAACAAGAATCCAAAGAAAACAATAACGCACCGATTCTGTTACATGATACTTTTTGTCGTTGAGAGCAAATACAGTCTTCTTTGCAACGAGCGCTGTCGTCTCTTGCGTTTTTGAATCGAGTTTTGCTCGTTGAACGGATCGTCGCCACAATGGATACGCCTCAAAGTCCGTAACTGCGCGCCACACCTTTTCCCGACTAGAAGAAGGAAACTTGATTGCCCGCACAATGTAATGCTCCTCCTTTGTCAGATAACCCATCGCAAAGCACAGAAACACGGTATTCGCAACCACAAGAAGAAGCAGGAATCCAAGCACGTAGTACGCATACTCTGTCATTAGCGCCACAATCTGTTTGGCCACCGCCACGGCTTTTTGCATGAACGTTGGCTGAATCGAGTCCTCGATGGCTTCGGCCAAGGTTTTGTGGTCATCTTCGTCAAAGACGTCGTCGTCGTTGTCGCCAATGTGCTGCGAGTCTTGTTGTTTGTGATGGTCGGGGCTGTTGAAGGATTCAAAGTCGTCCCAGTCTGTTGCTGCATCCGTGTTGGATTTCTCAGTGACGCCGACTTGCACGGGGTTTGCTGCTGCTGCTGCTGCTGCGGGAACGTCTGCTGGCTGGTACAGGGCGTTCTGCTTGGCGTGGACGGGTGAAGAGATGGCGAGAAGGAGGGCAGTCAGCAGGGCGCCCACGGATGCGAGACTGGCGCTTCTCATTTTCAAGTCTTTTTTTCTTGGCTGTTGTTTTACTGTGAATATTTTTATATTTTAGTTGCCGATTAAATAAGGCGGGCACGCGCCTGAACACTTGTGAATCGGTTTTGTGTGCGTGCTATTTCTTTTTTGATTTGCGTTCCTATTTTACTTCTGTTATTCTTCTTGTGATTTTACTTTAATTTAAAAAAAACAAAAAAAGAAACAGAAAGAGAATGAGCACCACAACTCACAGGCGTCCAGTCAAGCAGAACCTGCTGTCTTCCTCACCCTCCGCATCCCTGAGAGATACCCTCAAGAACAGATGCATGGACAGAATGCGGGCTGCCAGGAGAGACAGGCACACGGCCACCCGGATATCCGCACCAGACAGATCCGCCATCCCTGCCACTGACATGGACTGCGAAAACGACTCTCCTTTCACTGTCGCACCCTCTTCTTGTGCTCGTACAAAAATCCGGCGTATGATGCAGTCAGAATGGGGAGCCCTTGTTGCATCGGTCCCGCTGGATCCGGACTTGGCCGAACAGATTGAACGCGAAATGCTGCAAGAACTGTCGGACATGGATCACCTGCATCGTGTCCAAGGGAACCACCCGGGCTTGAACAACCGGCGGGCAACCGATTATGACCAGAGCATGGCGGATGAGTACGAGGCGTATGAGCATGCCATGGTTGAACATGATGTTGAGACGCATTTTCCAGAGACCGTTTCGTGCCCGTGTCCGTCCTGTCATCAAGGACTGCTGTTGGTGCTTCAGGAGAAGCCGTGTCATTTGTTTGGATGCTCGCTTTGCTTGTTGAGAGTTCAATCACGGGTGCAGTTCCTTTTTTTTTTTTTTTTTTAAATTGGGCATAAGATTGTCAGGTGTGTAACAGAGCAAAACGGCTAGGTTCCCCTGGACCAATGGATGCAGAGCCTTCAAGGGCACGCTGCGAATCATGGCACCATCTGCAGTGGTCAGGTTGTCTTTGTGAACCAGGAAGAGGTGGGCCACTTTCTCGCCTGCACGGGCTGCGATTACTTCACCGGCATCTAGCACAGCGCTCTCCCCCCTCAATCCCTTTTTGTATATCCCAAGCATCTGATACCTTAAATCGTTCCTGCTGATACCAAATAAATGTAAATTGTGCCACGAAGGGAGCTTAAACCGGATAAAATAAGAATTTGATCTTTGGAAAAAGATCACGTTTTTGACAGGAACAACTCCCCCAACAAAACACCAGCATCAGGGCCCCGCCTTCGCTTCCTGGACCTTGAACCATCTCTCTTTTCAACACTCGGTTGATTCTATCCCCCCCGGCCCCTTCCCTCCGAACCCCCGCCCCCCCATGTTCTCCCGTTTGCCCTCGCGTGTTCGACTCAACACTGCGAATCACTCGGCACGATCACTGCACACACTCGCACCGAAACAGCACCAACTTGTCTATCCCAACATATCAGCAAACACTCGCGGACCATGGACCTCACCCCGCTGCTGCTTCTCAACCCCAGCCAGCCAGCCCTCAACGGCAGCAACTCCAACACCAGCTGGCGCCCCTTCCACAACCAAGCCAGAGACACCTGTCGAAAAAGTGATTCGTGAAGTCAAAGAAGAGCAGAAAAAGGAAGCAGACTCGATTCCGCTTGTGCCAGAACCGAATGCCCATGTGAAGAGCGAAAACCAACCGGCAAACGCACCACCAGCAGCAGCAGCTCCTCCGTCTTCTGCTTCTGTCACGTCTTCTTCTGCCTCGGCCGCTGGAGTTGGCGGCTCGGTTGCAGCGGGAACTCCACCGGCTGCTGTCTCTGGCTCGGCGGCCGCGGAGAAATCTGAAAAATCTGCTTCGGCGTCAACCGCTCAATCGAACGAAGCTTCCACCACACTCGCAACCACCACAGCCACGACAACAGCCGTGGGCCCACCCGCTGAACCCAAAAAGCCCTTGTTACAGCGCATCAAAGATGAAGTTCACCATGTTTATCTCGGAATGAAACTCCTCGCGGCTGAAACGAGAATCTCATCGAGACTTTTGGTCAAACTCATGAAAGGAATTGCGCTCAGCAGACGCGAGGGTTTACAATTGAAGCGAACTGTGGCTGATTTGTTGCGATTGGTGCCCATGATGATTATCATTTTGATTCCGTTTTTGGAGCTCGCGTTGCCGCTTTTGTTGTATATTTTCCCAAACATGTTGCCGAGTACGTTTGAGAGCAAGTTTCAAGCTGTGAGTTCTGCTTTTTTGTTTTTGTTTTGGATTTGGGGGGTTTGGCGTGATTATTAATGTTGTCCCATCCACCGCGCATCCCTCGTTCCACTTTGACTTTTTGGCAGGAGGAGAAAAAGAAAAAGTTGCTCAAAGTTCGCTTGGAAATGGCTAAATTCTTGCAAGAAACTGTCGCTGAAGTCTCCGTCACTGGAACTGCGCGTGCACAAAAGGCCAAAGAATTCAGCGACTTTTTCCAAAAGGTGCACGATCCCCTCCCCTTTTTGTGTTTTTATTTATTGTACTCAAACAAAAACACTGAACCAAAATGAACTGCTCCCCCCCTCCCCCTTAGTACCGCACAACTGGCATCCTGGCACCAACCGACCAAGTCCTCGCAATCGCCAAAAAGTTCCAAGACGACCTCACCCTCAACTCTCTCAGCCGCCCGCAACTCATCTCCATGGCCCGCTACATGAGCCTAAACGCCTTTGGAACCGACGCATACCTCCGCAACCAAATCAACGATCAACTCGTATCCCTCAAACGCGACGATTCCCTCATTGCAAAAGAAGGTGTCGACAACTTGACCATCCCTGAACTTCAAACCGCGTGCAACAACCGTGGAATCAAGATTGTTGGTGTCAGTCCTGCGCGGTTAAAGTCTGAGTTGATGCAGTGGCTGGATTTGCATTTGACGCATGGAGTTCCGGGCAGTTTGTTGATTCTGAGTCGTGCGTTTACCATTAGTGAAAAGATTCCAACGAGTAGTGATGAGGCGTTGAAGGGAAGTGCGGAGGCGTTGCAGCAGACTTTGTCTGCGCTTCCTCAGCAAGTGGTATTGTCTTTGATGTTTTTATTTTTGGTTCTTTTGATGGGTAAGGGGGACACTGACGTGTTTTTTTTGTTGTGTCAACCATTTGTAGGTTCACGAAGCGCAACTGCAAGTTTCTGAGGTTGCCGGAACCGCAACAAGAAGCCAGAAACTGAACGTGATTAAGGAGCAAGAAGAACTGATTGAAGACGAACTCGAGCAAGACAAAGAGGTGAGGGCAACGAAAAAATTTGGAATGTTCAAAAAAGAATTTTAACAAAAAAAAAAAACAACAGATTGCCGCTGCAAATGCAGTTGAAGCATCTTCTGCAGCTGCTGCGTCCGCAGCAACTGCCGCGTCGGAACCTGCTCTCGCCGCCTCTTCTGCGCCATCTCAACCCACCGTTTCTACTTCCACCACAACCGAATCCACCACACCTGCCGCTGCTGCATCGAATGCAACCCCTGCTATTGCGGACTCTGAGAGTGTTTCGAACCAAGTCGATATCCCGAAAGACCAGCTTAAAAAAGTGGGAGACGCCATCAAAGTCATGGTGTCTGGAAGTGCCTTGGATGACGTGAAAGCAGAGTTGCAGGGACTTAAGGAAGAAACGAAAGAATATCGGGAGGTTAGAATTTTTTTTGTGGATTTTTGTGTCTGTGTTTGATTGACCCCACTCACTTTTGCTCCTCTCTCTATCTCCTTCTCGCTGTCATTAGGACATTGATGAACTGAAGCAGCTGACGCAAAAGGAACCCCCTCGCACTGTATCCGCCGTTTCCTCGCGTGTCAACAAAATGATTGCAAGTCTTGAAGCCGAAATTGCCAAAATCGACTCTGAAATTGGAAGCAGCATGAACGTGATCCAACCTGACGCGGCAGGAAACCTGTCTGTGGAAGAGTTGCAGAACGCGCTGAATCTGATCAAGGACAACCCTGGAGATGAACGCATCAAAAAGATTGTAAAGCGGTTGGATCGTGATGGAGATGGTGTTGTCACGATTCCAGAAGTATTGGCGTTTGTGAATGAAGTGGAGATGCAGACTTCTGCGGCGGGTTCGAGTGGTGGTGGCTCGGCTGGTGCTGGATCAACTGTGGCACCGGCGCCTTCTTCCGCCACTGCTACTGCTGCCTCAACAACTGCCGCTACTGAATCTGCATCTGGCAAGGACAAATGACTTTAAATATTTTTCGTTTTCAGTTTCCAATCGATCAAATCCCGTTTTATTTTGAGTGTTCGTTTCTTTAACCCCCTCCATCTTTCTTCTCCACCTCTATCCACTCTTTTTTTTGTCTTTATTTTTTTGGGATCCAAACATGAGAGATGCAAAAAACATGTGTTAGAAAGTCTCATTTTTGCAGAACTTGTTTGAAATACATTTCTTGTTCACGTTCTTGAACGACTCACTGCGCACCCAGTGACCATGATCCAAAACGCGAAAAGTCCTTGCCCTTTTATTACGCGGCTCACGCACTGAATAAACACTGTGCTTTACCCAGATTCATCTACGCCGAGGGCCGCTTAATCTCGTACCCGGACACTGTTCTTCCATAAATATTCCCACCCAACCGCGAAACCGGTCTAAACAGCGCCAAATCCACCACTCTAGACTGCGCATCCATCACTTCATTCTTGACCGTCATCCCCACAACGCGACCAAACACGACACATGTGACTACATCCCCAGCATCGTTTTCCACGTCATGTGAGTGGGAGAGTGTGCATTCAAAAGAGAGCAGGGCTTCTTTGCAGCGTGGGGGTTTGATAAAGTTGGATGGGATTAGAGTGAGCCCCGAGAGTGTGTTTTCTTCGATGGGGTAAGGGGCTGGGATGGAGCAGTGGTTTGCGGATTCGACAAAGTGCTGTTGCAATTGTTGTTGTTTTTTTTTTTTTTTCAGATTGTGAAAGTTTTGAGGGGAAGATAGGATTCTAACCTCGTTGAAAGAGTTGATGACGAATTGTCCCGTTTCTTTGATATTAATGAGAGTGTCCTTTGGTTTCCCGCGTGCGTAGTTGATGGACAGCATGAGCGTGGGTGGGTCGTGGCAGATGATTGTGTAGTATGAGAATGGGGCCAAGTTGGCGGGTGCGCCCGCATCACCGCCGATCGTGGAGACGAGAGCGATTGGGCGTGGAACCTGGGAAAGGGCATTGTGTGTTTGGTGAGCACTTTTTGTTTTGATGGTGTGGATGAAGCTGGTTGGTTTCGTGTGTGAACGTACAACTGCTGAGATGAGGAGGCTGTACATTTCGCGTTTTAGCTCTGCGGCGGTGTATACGGCTTCTCGGGTTGATGAGAAGGGAGCCGGGAGTGGTTGGTTTTCGGCAGGTTTCCATTCTGGGTGAGGTGGGTCTGTGCAGGTGAAGGTAGCTTTGTGGTTGAAGGGTTCCATGTCAGGGAAGGTGATGATTTCAAATGCAGAATTATTCTTTAGTTGCCATTCACTTTACTTTAACATTACTGGATACACAGAGTGGATATGGAAGACAGGACTTCCTCGTTCTTTTCGGCTGGTTTCAGCGCGTGTTTCTGGTGATCAAATATCTTGATTTGCGAGATTGTGTGAGTGGCAAATTCAGGAAAGCTGGCGGACCGGGACTGGCGCAGGCCGCGTTCTTCCGAGGCCGACTCTCGCTGGAACATGTCGTCAAGTAAGAAGTACGTTGCTTTCAAAGGTGTTGTTGATGCGGTTGCGGTGCTTGTTGCGAGTTCGCGGACAATGTCGCTCTTTTGGAAGCCAAACGCGACCATACGTTTCACGACACGGTGGTTCAACTGGCTTATATTGGAAATGGTTGGGCGTGGAATTGGCGGCGTCAGGTGGAACCTCGTGGTTTGGTTGAGCCAGGGATGCGCTTCAATGTCGGCCATCGTTGCACGTGCTGTCGGGTCCACAGCCATCATTCGTTGCATCAAGTCGATTGCATCTGTTTTTTGTCATGTCCCAAAGTTCGCGTAGTTAGAGAAAGTCCGCTCAAGAAATGTGTGACAGACCTGGAGTTACAGTGGCAGGAAACGTCAGCGCCCCTTTCAAAATCTTTCGCGTAAGTTCCGGCCGTGACACATCCTGATAATGGCTGTTAAGGCTGTTGTGTTTGGGGGTGGATATTGAAGTGTTGTCCTGGGAACCTTACGTCGAAAGGCAGCTGTCCGCAAAGCATGAAATATAAAATGATGCCAAGTCCCCATATATCCGCTTCAGGACCAATGTACGGTTTTTGGGTAAAGACTTCGGGCGCAGCATATTGATGAGAACTATCAATTTGTCCTCACTCAGAAATGCGTTCTGCCAATACGGAATGTGGGAAGTCTCACCCACACACTGTATTGACAAATTTACTGGGATCGTAGTAAGTTGCCAGACCAAAGTCGATCAGCGTTGGGATTGTTTTGGAGACGTCGAGGAGAATATTTTCTGGGTGATGAAGTCAAGATGAGGGTCAAATATTCGATGGAGCCGGCAACTTACGAGGTTTGAGATCTCTGTGGATAATACAGTTCTGGAACAGCGCTTATAAGAGAGTAAAGTAACGCGTGGGTTGGGTGCTCCTCACCTGGTGGCAGTAATTGACTGCATGCAATATCTGCGTGAACAGCCCCTGCGCCTCAATGTCCGATAAACATCCTCGAGACAGAACATGGTCGTACAGCTGACCGCCAGGAACATGTTGCATAACAATGCTCAACGAATCGTTTGTTTCGACAGCATCAATCATTCGGACAATATTCGGATGGCGCATCAGCTTCAAGAAGCGGACTTCGTGCCGCAAATGCATCATCTCTCCCAACTCCATCTGACGAGTAATGTCAACGGCCTTGATCGCGACCTGGTTCGAGAGCGTGAGTGTGTGCTGTCAGTGAGAGAAGGTGGGTACGCACAGACTCTTGCGCGTGGTTCAGCGCACGCCAGACTCGTCCGCTGCCGCCCGCGCCAAGAAGCTCGACCAGCCGGTAGTCTCCAGCAACAACAACAGCGTGTTCGCACATGTCTGAATTCAAAATAAAAAATAAATAAATACGCGCCACAAATAGAACGAGCGCAAACCCTGAATTTTGAATTGGGCAAAAGGGGGCAATATAAAAGGTGGTGGAAATTTAGGTGATAGATTTTCCGCAAGTCAGATGCCAACTTCAGCCTCACTCCCCGCGCTCGCACTCGCACTCGCACTCGTTGCTGGAGTCAGGTCCGTCTCACGCTCATGTGCAGTTCTCTACTGCTGCTGACACTCTCTCCACATAGCGCTTCACCCGCCACGCCCGCGCCTGTTGTGGATGTGAACGAGGTCATTTCAAGCCTCCTCAGAATGTTCTATATCGTGGACCCATACGCTACCTCATTCAAAACACTGGACGAAGTGCCCAACTACGTCCTGAAAGCACAACCCATCTTCATTGTGTTCTTACTGCTCGAGATGGCCGTGCTGCTTGCTCTGAACCTGGCAAAGTCCAAGAACGCTCCCAAGCTGCCGCGCCTGAACGACTTTGTCGGCTCTGTCGGCGCCGGGATCATCCAGCAAATGGTGCATCTCATTGTGGGCGACTTTGAGCTCGCTGCGTACATCTGGGTGTGTGTGGAGCATTTATAATTTGAAACCCCTGTTTCACGAATACGAGCGTCACTCACTCATCTGCGATTTGCCCAGGTGTACTCAAACTGTGCGCTCTTCCACTTCAGTCCTCAGCAGGACCTCTACGTCTGGATCCTCGCATTTCTGGGCGTGGACTTTGGATACTACTGGGCACACAGAGGCGCCCACGAGCTTAACATTGGATGGGGCAGTCACGTCAGTGAGTTACCAACCACATCTGCCACTACTCTGCCCAACATAAGACTTATACCCTTTACAGCCCATCACAACAGTCAGGACTACAACCTGTCCACCGCACTGAGGCAATCTCTCACGCAAGGCTTCTTCACTTGGGTCTTTTACATGCCTCTTGCCGTTTGCGGTGTCCCACCGCCGTTCTTTGCCGTTCACGGAATGCTCAACGTACGTAACTCTGACTTACCGTTGCTTTACTTTGAATCATGTAAAACAAAAACTTACACTGTGTTTGTTGGGCCAGTTGATTTTCCAATTTTGGATTCACACCGAAGCCGTGCCCTCCCTCGGATACTTGGAGTACATCATCAATACGCCCAGCTCGCACCGTGTGCACCATGGCCGCAACCCTTACTGCATCGACAAAAACTACGCCGGAGTCTTGATCATCTGGGACATTATGTTTGGAACGTACCAGTCTGAAAAGACGGATGAAGTTGTGCTGTACGGAATCACTCACAACATCAACACGTTTGATCCAATCAAGATTCAGCTTCACCAACATCTTGCCATTGGTAATCATTTTTTAAACTTCCTTCACACACACACACCTGTTTATTCAACAAAAAAAAAAACGGCTTTCCCTTTCCCAGCAAAAAATGTTTGGAACTCAAAAAACATCAAGGATGCAGTCAACCGCGTCTTCATGGGCCCAGGTTGGTCTCCCGACCACATGCCGCACCTCCGCTTGGGCGACCCAGCCGGCATCCCACGCGTTCCCAACTTGATCAAAACACCCGACGCCGACATTGGATACTACAACCCTGAAATCCTGGGCATGCAGAAAGGAAACACTGCAGGCAACGGACTCGCCACCATCTACATCCTCACCAACTTTGCATTGACAATCTTGTTGCAAATGTACGCGCAAACTCACATTTCAAAATTGCCGCTCCTTGCCGTGATTCTGTCGACTGCGTTCTGTGTCTTGACGCTTTGGAACTTGGGGATGATGTTTGATGGGAAGGATGCAGTCAAAGTGACTGAGACTGTGCGTCTTGTTGTGTTGTGGCCATTGTTTGTGTACTACCTTGGCCAGGCGGGGTTGGAAGAGTTGTTGGGAGATGTCGCGACGCAGGGGCTCATGGTTGCTGTTCCTGCGGCGCTTTGTGGCGTGTTTTGGACGACTGTGTTTGTGGGTGGTGCTCGTTCTGCTGAAAGCGCCGCGTCAGAGAAAAAGTCAGTCAAGGAAGAATGATTCTTTTCGTTTGTTTGGCCTCATACCGATAACCTTTTATTTGCTGTTGAAACCTGTTGGTACCTCATGGAATCAATCAATCCCCAAAATAAACTTGAAAGAAACTAAATCACTTGAAACTCTCCTTTTCTGATGAGTACTGCTTGATTCCCAGCCATTTTGAAAAAAGAGGGTCAGCAGGGTGGTCCGTACCTTGGCAAAAAGATCTGTTCCCGCAATACGCGTGTGAGAAGGTGCAAAAGTGACAGTAAAACTCCCCTATTAAAGGGGCTATTAAAGTGGGGGTGAGGACTCTGAGGGATGAGCTTCAAGGCGAACAGTTTGCAAATGGATGAAAAGTTGGCTGACAAACTTTAAGATTGTAAAACACTGGATGGGCACGCGCAATCATTTAACGAGGCGCGAATGACCAAAGTCGACGACACGTTCAAGGTGCTCATGATCGGAGACGCCGGCACGGGCAAGTCTTCGCTGCTGCTTCGCTTCACTGACGATGCGTGGCTTCAGCCGGACCAAGGGGCAGCTACAATTGGTGATCAGTGCTGCGAGGCCCTTTTGAGTTTTGTTGCTGATCTCTCCCCCCACACGCATGTACTCCCCTCCACAGGGGTTGACTTCAAGGTCAAGAGCATGGTCATTGGCAACAAAACGTGCAAGCTGGCAATTTGGGGTATACTGGTTTTGTTGAGGAGGGGGGGTGGGGTGTCTCGTAACCTTGTGTGGGGGTTCTTGCAGATACTGCGGGTCAAGAGCGTTTTCGCACATTGACGTCGAGTTACTACCGCGGAGCCCAAGGCGTGATCTTGGGTGGGGTGTGCTTATCAAAACCAAGTCATTTCGCTGACATGAACAACAAACTAGTCTACGACGTGACCCAACGAGAGTCTTTCGAACACCTTTCCACGTGGTTACATGAACTCGAAACAAATTCCTCGAACCCGCGTGTCGTGAAAATGATTGTAGGCAACAAGGTTGACAAGGAAGCCATGCGCCAAATCTCTCCAAAAGAAGGCGAAGCGTTTGCGGAAAAGATGGGAGCATTGTTTATTGAAACGAGTGCGAAAACGCGCGCGGGAGTGGAGGTTGCGTTTGTGGAGGTTGCGCGAAAGGTTGCTTTTTTTTTTTTTTTTGACTCCCATTGAACGGCTTTCTTGGATTTTGGATATTGACTTTGCTGTTACTTTTTCAGATCATTGAAACGCCCGAGCTGTATCAGAAGAAATTTGGCGGTCGCAGAGGTCGCCGAAACAGCGTTCGCATAAACCATCAAGACTATGACTACGATGAGGGTAAGACCTGCTGCTGACGGGGACAGCTTCACATGAGGTGTTGAATAAAGTAAATCTGTTTCAAGATATTTACTTGTTGCTCGGCTCTGATCACCGTTCTGGATCAAAGAGCGTGGCAGTTCGGCATGCCAGTTGAAGTTTGGAATGGCTGTCAAGGTAAATCAGCAAAATGCGCGGGCTGCTGTGCTTCTTGAATTCCCAATGGCGCCGGTGCAAGAATTGTCAACGATTTTCATCTTTTGGGAATTTTGGGAATTCTAACCCGGCACCCACACCGAAACCATGCGACCTTGTCAGGACTACGAATATTCGGATACCGTTCTTCACGCTGGCAAAGGAGCAAGGTCGGCACTCCGAGCGCTCGAATTATGGACTTGAAGACACCACTTGGCACTGAAGTTTGAATCCAAATCTATCGGCATTTTCAGCATACTTTTACTTTTATGAATACTGCCTTTATGAAAGTCAAAGATGACTTTCATTTTGCATGGACAAAGAATAAATAAGTGTGGAAGCGCGTTTGTTCCGGAAAAAAAAAAATTCAGAGTGTGACTCCCATTTCCTCATGCACTCATCCATGCTTGCGTCTCTTTTACATCCAGTGTTTCTTGAGCGATAATTTGCCCACATTCAACATCTCTACCGCTTGAAGACGCGTTTTCCATCTTGAGCGCCGAAACCGCCAACCGACCGGCATACTTGCCAAACGCCGCAGGCGCAAGCACCCCGACAAAAAACAACGGCGACTGCCTTGCAAACACGACAACCAGCATCCCGGCCACAACCTGTGCGTACAAGTACCCGGACTGCAGAAAATCAACACTGCCGAAATACTGGGCGGCAATCAGCAAACGGACGAGTATAAACACGTTCATGGAGGCCCAAGCGCTGAGGAGTTGGTTTCCGTTTGATGGAGTGATGAGGAGTAAGGTTGCTTGGATGGTGTTGATGATTGTTTGGGAAATGTAGGCGGGGACGGTGAATTGGCGGTTGCCGTGCGGTATTGTGTTCATGCCGATGCAGGTGAATGCGTGGAGTATCATGGATAGTGCGAGGGTGTACGAGATGCGTTGTGTGAATACGTCTGTGATGGTGTCGGGAAACCATTGTAGGCAAATGACAAACAGTGTGCCTGGAAAAGTCAGGTTGAGTGTAAGTGAGGGGTTTGGAACAAGCGGCGAAACAAATTCAACAAATACCAACCTGAGTAGATGGACACGCATCCAAACAGCGCGTGAGGTATGATAAATGCTCGTCGCACTGCCGTGGATGTCCATTTCGATGAAGGGTATCGAATCTCGGACGTGCGTGATTGGACAAAGGAATGGAAGACGTAAAGAATGTCCAGAGCGGCCAATGCGAGGTAAAAGTAGAGCTGCACGGCCTCCCAATCAACTGGTGTGAGAAGGGTGTCCGTCTGGAGAATGGTGGTGAAGTTGGGCATGTTTTTCCTTTGTTAGGTCTTGCTAAGGAACCCGGATATTTATGCGTAGGTGGTTTAAAATGAAGAAAGAAACAAGGGTTGGTTGGCATTTACCGCCGGACATGAAATTTAGTCCAGAATCGTGGCTCCGTATCATACCACACGGCGGGTCCTTCCACAAGAGCGCTGGCTCCATCGTATCCACATGAGCAACAACACACAGCTGGGCGTGCTTCTCGCGATGCTGAGTCGGGCCAGTGTTTGTCCTTATCCACATGTGTGAACATATTCGCCGTCGGAAATTTCCTTATTAACAAAATGACCCGAATGAACACGCTAAACACAATGAATAGAATTCCTTCCACATACAAGCAATGCAACCACTGCTTTTCACAGCACGCGATGCTGAAGCGACGGCAGCCGTCGACGCACTTCTTCCAAAACTCCAGTATCCAATTCACACGCCACGTATCCCTCAGACTCTCCATCCATCGACGCAAGAATATCCCCCCATGGACTGATGATCATGGAATGGCCGTACGTTGTCCGGTTTGTTATCGGATGAACTCCAACCTGCGCAGATGCAAGGACATATGATTGGTTCTCGATAGCTCGCGCCTTCAGCAAGCATTCTTTTGGAGAAGAAGGGTTAGGGCGTGGGAGCTGAGCAAAAAGGCAAAAGAGGGTGACGCACCCCAGTGCGCTTTGCCAGTCTCGACGGTGAATGCCTGTTTGAATGCATGAGAAAGTTACATCGGCCAACATTGACTTCTCACCGAAGGAACAACGATCATGTTGTACGGTTCCTCATTTCTAAACCGATACAGTTCTGGAAAGCGCACATCGTAGCAAACAGAAAGCCGTGCTGCGAAACCTGTGTCGCCAAACTTGACAGTGACAGAGACGGGCTCTCCACCTTCCACGGTGGCGGCTTCGTCGAAAGCTGGCGGTCCCTCGAAGCGAAAGAGATGCAGTTTATCGTATCGTGCCACTCTTGCGCCAGTCGGATCGAATACCAGGAGCGTGTTGCGATATTTCGCAGTTGAGGCAGATTCAGACTGGTTCAGCATCGGAATGGTCCCGCCCATAATCCAGATCTTGTGCAGTGCCGCGAGTTCAGACATGAACGTCTGAATTGGGTTTGGCTTTAAACTCCCTTCAGCAGGATCAGATTCGGCGACAGTGGCAGCCACGTCCTTCATTCCAAGAGTGGCCCAGTACTCTGTTCCATGCGTTTCTCAGTTTAAGCGTAAGCTTTTACCTCTGCGAGAATCAGTTTGCAAACCAGGAAGGAGGACAAGCTGGACGCGATCTCTCGAGACAGCGTTCGAAACAATCGCCGACACGGTATCGAGGTTCTGTTGGAGACTGACCGGCGTGGTAGTCATTTGAACGACGGCGGCTTTCATGCTGAAGCCGCGAACTCGTGGCGTGAGTGCTTGTATCCGGTTTATTGCAAACATTTTCAAAACGCTCCGCTGCTGCGCACTTGGCTCAACTCGGTGCAAGTGTGGAACATTGTAGCACCGCAATGCCTGGGTCTCCGTCGCGGCCGCTCTGAGGAGTTGCCTCTGCAGGCTGCATTGCAAGGTCCGTTTTGAAGAAAGTGTGGACTACGGATCCGATTTCACGCAAGACTGCGAGAAGGCAGGCGTCACAGCAGTTCTGCATGCACATGCACACGTGGGACGCCCCACGGGAAGGACCCGACCCGAGTAAAAGTAACTTAAAGCTTGTTGGGAAATAAAAACGAAACCAAACGCACGCACATGCGCCGGATGGGCCTCAAGAGCACCCACACGAACAAGGCCGCAATACAGCGAATAGAGCAAGTGCGCCGTCTTCTCAGCTCAAAGGCGCCGGCCGACTGTGGTAAGCATCATTGCAACGCACAGTTTGACAACTCACATTCCCACATTGCACGCATCCAATCAACGCATCCTCCGCCTCCTTCGAAAAGTAATGCGCATCGGATCCACTCAGTTGAACGTTCCTGCACTGTCTTCACTGCGAAATCCCGAAAAAGTGCCGCTGTCAAACTTCAACAGCCAACATGTGAACCTGTCTGACTTGTCCCAAGAAACGCTCTCGCATCTCGAATGGCTCATGAAGCGCGTCTCTCTCGGCCAGGACATCTTTCTGATGGGCCCCCCACCTTCGTCCATCCGTCGAAACTTGGTTTCGTTGTTTCTAAGCCTTGCACGGCGTGAAATGGATTACATCTCTCTGCATCGGGATGTTGCTGCTGATTCAGATTTGAAGCAGAGACGCGAAATTGTTCGCTCGTCGTTGAATGAAGTGAGCGTAAAGTGGACAGACAGTGTCGCAGTGGATGCCGCGTTGAACGGGCGTGTATTGGTGATTGAGGGCATTGAACGAGCCGAGAGAAATGTTCTGACTGTGCTCAATAATCTTCTCGAAAACAGAGAAATGAAGTGAGTTTTATTCAATTGCCGAATCTGGAACAACGTTTGTTTTTAATTCGGTTTATTGTTGTCTCAGTTTGGAAGACGGGCGACACATCATTCATCCAACGCGCTACGACGATTTGCTCAAATCTCATTCGCTTCAAGAAATGGATAAACTGGGACTTTTGCGCTGCTCTGAAGATTTCTTGGTGATTGCGCTTGGGCTCCCAGTTCCGCCGTTTCCAGGAAATCTGTTGGATCCCCCTTTTCGATCTCGCTTTCAAGTGCGATACATTCCGTCAAATTTGGGAATGCGCGCTGCAGATGAGCAAGACTCTGTGCGGCGTGTCATGGATGTTTTCCAAATCATCAATCAGGCAAACACATCCTGTAAAATTGCATACTTTTCCCCCCCTTTTTGTTTGGATCGCTTGTAATCCTCATTGGTCACTTCTTTCTCTTAGATCCAAGCGGTACTGACCAAAGTCTCGAATCAGCGGCGAAATTGCTGCTTCCGCGATTTCCCGAAACCGCAGTTTCAATGGCGGGATCGCTGCTCCATTCGTTTCCCGCAGAAACCAAAAGTGCAGGCTCGGTGTTTCAACGTGTTTGGCCGCAGTCGTGGATCGGCAAAAAACTGTCCGTGCAACAAGAACAGTCTCTGAACGCGCTCGTCAAACAGAATACGGGCAGTCAGGTGGCCATGGGATCTCCTTGGACTCAGTATAAAGTGGCTCAGGTGGTTGGATCTGATACGGGCGAGCACAATGCTCAAATCAAGTTTGAGTCTGTGGATGGAAAGCATACACCATTGTTTACAACCCATTCTGGTTTGTTTCTATTGATTTTCATTGCTTACTCGATCCCAGCAAGGTTAACTTGCGAGTTCTACCCAGGAACTCTCGCTGCCCAATGGCCTAATGCCCAACATCTAAAGGGCAGCGGCTATATCGAAACACCAAGGCAAACTCAATTGCTCTCAATTCTCATGCAATGCCACGTCTTGAATCACATCCCATGTGTAGTTGGGATCAACGGTTCAGGAAAATCGACTTCAATTCATCGATTTGCAGAGGCTTTGGGCTATGAGCGAGAAACGATTCACCTGTATCGCGATATGACAGCGCGAGATTTGATAGCTAGAAGAGGGACTCGGGCCGATGGAAGTACCTGCTGGTGAGTTGCTGTTGTTTCATGTTCCTTTTGTAAGCATGGCTCAATGCAGTTTCCTCGATGACCAGGCAAGATTCGGGTTTGATTTCAGCAGCAAAGGAAGGAAAATTGGCAATTTTGGATGGGATTGAATGGCTCACTTCTGGAGCGCTTGCATCTCTGCAAAGATTTTTGGAAGACGGGTATGTTTGTTATTTCTTTGTTCCCAAAAATACTGACTCGAAAAAATAGCCAAGTTGAACTGCCGGACAACTCGTCTCTGCTTCGATCCGATATCTTTGACGGCGTTATGCTGCGCGACGGAGTTTCTGCGAGTGATCTCAACGCTCGCAACATGTTTCGAATGCATCCTTCATTCCGTGTGATTGCTGTTGCGAACGTCCCACACACTGGATCGACAGCGTCTGGCACAACTTGGATGAATGAAGAAATCGCGGCCATGTTTCATTTTGTGAAAGTGGATGAAATGCATATTGATGAAGAACGTGCGATTGTGAAAGGTTTGCCAATTTTGGAAGTACAGAAACATTGCAATCACACTGACTTGCAACAAAAACCATAAAAAAAAAAAAAAAAGCGAGAACAAATCTCCCAGATAAAGTGTTGGAGAAGCTGCTCAAGTTTACGCATGAATACAGAACGATGACTCATTCCAACAAGTCCGCTGCGTCTTCGTCTCAACTGTCAACACGGCAATTGATTCGCATTTCTTCAAGAGTGGCCTCCTCTGGGAATCAGCCTGGCGATCTTTATACCGCGATTTGGCGCGAATGTTTGGCATCGTTCTTACCGTCGCTCGTGAAAGCTTCAGTCGAAAGTCTTCTCGAAGACTGCGGGATTAAAAAAGTCCTTCAGACTGAAGTGGTTCGCTGCTTTTTACTTGGATTCCTCCTTCAAGTTGTTGCTAACGGTTTCTCTTTTCTTGAAGCTGTCCATCACACAGAGTGACAGTCATCTCACGATTGGAAGCGCGCAAGTTCCATTATTTCAAGTTTCCTCAGACGACGTTCATTCCCGTTCGTTAATACCGACATCCAAAACGGGTCCATCAAACATGTCCAACAAGGGCTTTTTTGATAACCCTTTGCAAACTCGAACACTGAGAGATTTAGCTCTGGATTTCAATCTGGGCGAGCATTTGCTTTTAATTGGAAATCAAGGTGCTCTTTTCGCTTGGCTTTAAAAACTAGCTTGCTGAATCGTATTTGTTTTTGTCAGGTGTGGGCAAAAACAAGCTCACGGATCGATTCCTCGAACTCTTGAACCGCCCCAGAGAATACATGCAATTACACAGAGACACGACCGTATCCTCTCTCACCGCCACTCCCACGCTCGAAAACGGGCTCATTATTCTCCAAGACTCTCCGCTCCTGCGCGCTGTCAGAGAAGGCCGCGTTGTCATGATTGACGAAGCGGATAAAGCGCCAGTCATGATTTCCGCCTGTTTAAAATCTCTTGCTGAGAGTGGAGAAATGGGGCTTGTCGATGGACGCAAGATTCGGCGGCGCCGTGCGGATCAAGCGGGCGTTCAAGATGACCGTATTATTTGGATGCATCCCGACTTTCGAATGATTATTCTGGCGAATCGACCAGGGTATCCGTTTATGGGGAATGAGTTTTTTTCAACGATTGGAGAGGTATGAGGGTTCTATATTTTTGTAATGTTTCCGCTGACTGATGATTGTCTTCTTTGTTTCAAAAAAGGCGTTCAGTTGGTAAATTTGACCAGGAACTCTTCGCAAAATTATGCGTTTTTAAAATCAATTCTCTTTCTTCGCAGCCATCCCATTGAAAATCCCGATGCGGCATCGGAAATCGAACTGATTCGGCAGGCTGCACCCACAGTCGATATTGCACTGATCAAGAAACTTGTGGCCGTCTTTGGAGACTTGCGCAAAGCGGTGAGTTTACCGTTTTTTGAGTGCATCTTTAGTTTCTAATTGCCCTTATTCTTAGTTTGACGAAGGATCAGTCACATATCCCTACTCTCTCCGTGAACTCCTCAACATTGTCAGACACATTTCCGCGTTCCCACAAGATAGTCTCGGACAAGTTATTCGTAACGTGTTCGACTTTGACATGCACCGTCCGGATGTGGGCCAATTACTTGCACGCGTGTTTGCAAAGCATGGGTTGGATGTCACGGGTTTCAATAACATTGCGTACACAAGTGCGACTAAATTGAGTTTGCAGATGGAACAAGTTGCGTCGAAAACGCCTCCCAAGGTAAACATACGATCCCTCAAATGGAAGTGCCGATCTTGCTGAGGCATCTTTTTTTTTTTTTTCGTCTTTTCAGATTGAAGCGCCAAAGCATGGGCAAGTGGACCCTAAAAACGAACCACATGTTGGGGGTAGCAACTTTGCTGGAGGAACAGGCGGGAGCAACACTGCAGGCCTTGGAGGTCGTGGTGGACCCTACCGTCTCAGCTCAGGAAACCCCGTCCACCAGCTCTCGGATGCTGAAAAGTCCAAAGTACCGCCGCATGTCCTTGAGGCTGCACGCAAAATGGGGCAAGACGCGTTGAAAAAGCGTCTTGAAGAAATCAAAATGAACCCGTATGAAGCCGAAATGTACCTGACTTGTTTGGCAAATGTCCGGGAAGACGTTCAGAAATTGAGAGTTGTTTTGGAGGGCGTTCAAGCGCGGGAGAAGGAACGTGTGTGGATCAAGAATCAAACTGTTGGTGAGTTGGATGATGTGAAGTTGGTTGAAGGTATCAGTGGAGAGACTGCCATTTACAAGTCGCGAGGTGTTGAGGCGCAGGCGTTTGGTGGGAACTCGGCACAGCAGAAACCTAAACGTATCAAATTGGTTCTGGACTGTTCCGGGAGCATGTATCGATTCAATGGTTACGATGGAAGACTTAACAGAAGTTTGGAGACTGCACTTATGGTAATAATTCGCCATGCATTTGTTGATGTACTTATCCTGATTGTATAAACAGGTCATGGAATCCATGGATGAATCCTTCCGCACGAAATTTGTGTACGACATAGTTGGGCACTCTGGTATTCCATATCCAGTTCCTTTGCATAGTTTTTTCTGATTAGTTTTTCTTGCATTCAGGTGACTCCACCAGAATCGATTTGGTGAGCACCACCAAACCCCCAACAAATGAAATGGAACGCCTTCAAGTTCTCAAAACATGTCTGCTCACTCTCAATACTGCTGGAGCAGAGACAACACTGTCTCTGCAACCCGCTGCACCATCTAAGATATTGTCGCTAACGAGGCAGATGCGTATCTTGTGATTGTCATTTCTGATGCCAATTTACGCCGCTACGGAATCACAGCAGCAGAAGTGGAGTCCGTGTTGGATTCAGATCCACGTGTTCAAGCGGCAATGATTTTCATTGGTAGTCTTGGTGATGAAGCCGCGAAGCTTGTTCGCACGCTTCCAAGAGGAAAGGCGTACTTGGCTTTGGACACTGCCAAAATTCCTGGCATTGTTAAAGAGTTGTTTAGTTCAATAACAGAATGATATGTTGGGTTCATTCCAAGAGTTTTTTTTATTTTTTTATTTATTTTTTTTTTAAAGCGTCCGAACGCAGCATGCTGCCTGATCCTCTGTCAGCAAATCCTCAAAGTGCCTTCTGAATCGAAGGTTGTGATTCATTTTACATTGCAGCAAAGCTCCTCATTGTGTTTTCACCATCCAAATTGTGGCACATCCCCTTCAGAATTTGAAATTGGGTTTTCCAAACTCCTATGTAGTGTTCCACCTTCACATGAGCACATGCAAGCTTTGCATTAAACTTTTCCTGCTGCTGAGGCAGCAGTTGCAGTGCAACCTTTTTAAATGCCGGAACTATGCGTGGGTGGGGGGTGTCCAAGAATGTACTGGTTCCTGCCAAAATGGCATGTGCAGACCCTGCCCATCCAGTGAAGAAGTGGATAACCTGAACCTTAGGATTTCCCTTTTCGAAGAAGTGGCCCACAATTTTTGCGAGACTTCGCAAATATTTAAAATTGGCCAAGCTTCATTTTTGGGTCTATTTATTTTATTATTTCTTTGCTTATTCTCATTTTCCTTCAGAATGGTCCAAGGTCCTTTCCTGGCATGTTTCACTGTTCTCTGAAGCGGTTTTCAGCTCCTCAAAACACAGACCCGAACGCGTCAAACCACTGAAGATACGAGCTATCTTGCCGTGCAGCCCTCTCAAACTCCATAAATGTCAGTGCATTCAAGTTGCTTGCATCACCGGCTCGGAATCATCTTTAGACACATTTGTTTTGTTTGCCAGCTGTCAAAAAACAAAATAAACTCACATGCCGTCCACCATTTCATCCACCACATCCTGGCTCATAGCTTCAGTCACTGGAATCTCGAATGCCCCACCGCTACCACCGCCTACAAACATTTTGTCAAGGCTTCCAAGCAGTGACCCCATTTCCTCTGTTGGGCTGCGCGAAGTTACTAGTGATGCACGGCTCTTGTTCCGCACGGCTTGAATCTCTTGTACACTTTTTTCGCTCAATACTGCAGTGAGTCTGGTGGGAGAGGTGCTGTCAGGCAGTGTTTGGCTCTCTGTCAGTGACTTTGAAGAATCAAAATCTTTCGAGTATTGCTGCACAAGTTGCATGGATAGTTGGTAGTATGCTTTAAACATGCGTTGAAGTTCGACGCGTGATAGGACCCCGTCTCCGTTCAAATCGTAGCCATTGAAAGCATCTGTTTGAAACATCTCAATCAGACGAGAAAAAAAAAAACAAGCAACAAGAGATAACAAAAACGAACATTGTATACGCTCCTCCAAAGATCCTTTCGTCAAGATTCCGAGACTTGAAACAAATTCAGGAAAGCTGATTACGCCGTCTCCATCTCTGTCGTAGAATTTGTAGATGCGGTCATTGATCAGGTTCTGGTCTTTTCCTAGCACGCCAATGCATGCGTCAAATGTGGCTCTTGTGATGCCGCCGGGATTTGAAGCGGATTTGGGTGTTGTTGCGAGTGTGAGGAATTGCTGGAACAGGGCTTTGATTTCTTCCTCCTCAACTGTAAAAATATAAAAGAAAGACTCAGATGTGAGACAGAGAACGCGTTTTCAACCAGAAATGAAAAAAAAAAAGTTACAGTGACAAGATCGATCCAATTTCTCAGCTTCTTCAGCCAAATTCCATCCATTCAGCACCGTGCTAGGATACAAACTTGGGATCCCAAATCCACGCAATTCCGTGTGTGGTGCCAATGGGTACCGAATCTTGACCATAACATGAGTGATCGTGTGGACATCTCCTAAACGCTCGCATGCTTG
>QEAP01000301.1:7143-31931 GCA_006535975.1 Chytriomyces confervae | reverse complement strand
TTCCCGACTCATAAAAAATCAACAAAAAAAAGACACCCTAAATCAAACACAAAATCATGTCAGGCAGAGGAAAGGGAGGAAAGGGACTCGGAAAGGGCGGAGCCAAGCGTCACCGCAAGATTCTCCGCGACAACATCCAGGGTATCACCAAGCCAGCGATCCGGCGTCTTGCTCGTCGTGGCGGAGTCAAGCGTATCTCTGGACTCATTTACGAAGAGACCCGAGGAGTGCTGAAGGTGTTTCTCGAGAACGTCATCCGAGACGCAGTCACTTACACGGAGCATGCCAAGAGGAAGACGGTGACGTCGCTGGATGTCGTGTATGCGCTCAAGAGGCAGGGACGCACCATTTATGGCTTTGGTGGTTGAGACACCCCATGTAACATAGCAACAGCAGCGATTTCAATAAACTCCATTCAGTCCACACATTGTGTGGGCAGTGTAAAAACGTTGTGCCCGTTTGTGATGCGCTTGATCCTTATCGAGCGCCACTGTTAACCAGCGACATTTTTGCTCTGGTTTCAAAGGGGACAGAAACTGAGTTACCAAGACCACCGCTTTCCTAAACATAAGCTGTGTAATATTTCACTGAGAAAACGAGAAAACTCACTCTTGAGATGGAACATACTGGCTAAAACTGCAGGACATTTACTCTTGTTATCTCGCAGCCCATTCAAAAATGAGTAAAAGAATTGTAAACTAGACATGGAAGAGGGGAAAATTAAAGAAAATCAGCGGACAGTGAACTTTTGCGTTCTTTTCTCCAAAGTTTTGGGGACAGCGTAGGCAATGACAATATCCAGTTCGCGTGCATTTTCAGGGTTTTTGCGACACTCGAAAGTGCCTTCAAAAACAGTTCCTGCATCCACGTCAAGAGGTTTATCGAGCACAAATGTAGTTTGCTTCCAGTGTGTAGGTGTTGCGGCCGCGGATGTTGAGAAAAACACTGGGGTGCCCGATGCATCAGGGAATTCAAACTTGATGTCAAACCAGCCACAGAGCGCATGAAGCCGACCAGATTTGTTGAATTTCAAGGAGAATGGAGTTACAAAATCCAGTTGTGGAGGAGTAATGCTGCCCAAGTCAAGTTCCTGCATATTTCGCGCTAGGTGAGAACGGTCATGTGTCCATGCAAAAAAATAACGAAAACTACCTTGAGAATGAAGGGGTCGGTAATGATTGAGTCTTTTCTTGCAATGTCTACTTGACCATCATCCAAGAAGGTACCCTTCATACATGAGTAATCAAATCCATACACGTCGTTCCAGAAATGATATTTGTCGTTGATCCATTCTGCATCCTCCAATCCCGCAATTTGAATGTTGGCATAGCTTGGAGCCATGACACCACCTGGGGCAAGCCAGCGGTCACGAGCGGTGATGACGGAATCAAACATGCCCTCAAACAGAAGGAAGTAGCCCATCCATTCGCTCACGATGCAATCGACAGTTTCAACGGGTAAATTGATGTGTTCGACTTCACCGCGGATGAATGTGATTTTGTCAGAGAGGCCGTTTTGTTTGACAATTTCCTGAGCTTTGAGGATAATTGTCGAGTTGTCAACCGCGTAAACATGCTTTGCTCCGGATTTCGCCGCAAACATGGATAAAATTCCTGTTCCACAGCCAACATCAAGGACAATCTGGGGTATGCAATTAGTGCTCCGCTATATCTCCAGTATTCCAGTTTTGGATTTTGAGTTCACTCACTTTGCCCTTGAAGAAGTCTTTGTTCAAATAAAAGCAGTCGCGGTAGCTTTCCGTTCGAACAGCATCTTTCAGCATGGTTTCGTGAATTTCAGTTTCGGCATAAGATCCAAAGTAATAATCCATGTTCCACTTGGTCTCGTCTGCGCCGATCACAGCCGGCTTACTCGAAACGGCACTACCAACGCCAGAGCTCATTGGTTCCTCCAGAAACGTTTTTCGAACCATTTCCTTGTATTCTGCAAATGCCTCCTTCATTTCGGCAAGCTGGCGCTCCAGTTGCAGGACTTTTTGTTGGTCACCATCAGCGACAGCAACTGATTGAGAAAACTTTGTAGCGAGTTCAGATTCCTCGTCGTCGTCAAAATCAAGAGCGTACAGAAGTGGATCGTTTTCGATGACTGGAGCCAAGTACTTTTCTCCTTGACTCCAGCCAGAGACGCTGTCTGCGACCGACGATAGTTTAAAAGACGCATTGTCTTTCGCCTGGATAGCAGAGAGAATGCATTACTTCAAGAAAGTGAGACTGCAAGAGAGGAAGGAGACATACCTGCGAACGAATAAAGTTCACGCATCGAATGCGACCGTAAAAGTCGAGATCTGAAGAATCAAGCTTTAGCTCCAGTTAAGCTGCTTACAATGCGACAGCATGACTCACTCAGTTGCTTCGCAACAAGCATCAAATCGAATGCATGTTTCTGCTTGAGATGCTCGACCACCTCGCCTGCACTTGGAGAGACGACATCGCAAACCAAGCATTGGCACGGCGTTGAATCTTCTTCGATCCACTCGTCGCAGTTTGCGTCTGCCTCAGTGTCAAAGTCCTCGTCGTTGTCCATTTGAGTCGTCATTTAAAAAAGAAAGAAAAAGAAATGCAGGAAAATGTTTTCTAAATAAACTGCACTCGAAACACAGCCAGAGCATCCGACCGATATTTCCATTTAACTGATACTGATCTTGTCACGCACCGTGCAAGATATGGTTTAGGAATGGCTTGCGATCGTCGTGTATTGACCCTTACCTTCACCATTTCACAGTGAATATTCTTAGTAGGAATAGGCAGCGACGATGGATGTTCCTCTGATAAGCAGTCAAAGGCGGAGTTGAAAATTTCTGTGTTTCATTTATTGTCCCGGTTTTTAGGATCTGGTAAAGTCAACCCAAGGAATGCGACCACCTCCAACAGTAGCACCTCAGCATCCTCATCTGTCCCAAATTCAATTTCAGCGCAATTTTGTTGCATAAAATGGCGACTTGTTCGTGCAAAATAAACAAAAGACGCGTGCCTTGTCACGCTCCACCCAGTTTCGCTGACACCGACGCTGTGCGATGAATCCACAGATTCAAACTCAATCCATTTTCGCCTGCCTTTGTCAATTTCGTGGACGGATAATCGTCCCTGCGCCCAGGCAGACCAACCCCACCAGGAGCTTGGACACAGTTTGGATGGCGTGCGCGTTCGAAACGTGACCAATCTGGATTCAAGCTGGCTGCATAACTCCTTGAAATTATAATCTCGAACAACAGGGGTGACGGAAATGGGTTTCGTAGCTCCTTTTCGTGATGAGGCTTCAGCAGTTGTCATCACCTTCACAGCGTGAGATGCGTGCATGAGAAACCTTGCAGTACTTTGCCTTTCACTGAACAATGCGTATAAGCGCGTAAGCACGACCATGGAGAAGACAGTCATGATGATTGTCCAGATAATCACGGCCATGAAGAAATCCGTTCTCTCATTTGAAGAGCCAGATATAATTTTGACAAGGTAGGCTCCGAAGCTGAAGATATATACAACCAGGCCGAGCATTGTGCTCTCGTTGTATTCTGCTGCTTTGATGGTCCCGGACAAGATGCTGGAAGCGCAGAGTCCAAGCAGCAGAATAACAGCAAAAGCGTAGAGCGCATACGAACTCGCCGACGCGCTAGACTCGACACAACGCGCGTAACCAAGCTCAGGCGTATCGAATGAGCGGACGCTCATCTGCACTTGCGCAATCCAGCACAGCCCAATCGTCTGTATGATTAATGAGGAAACAACGATTTAACAAGTCGTGCGCCACCAAAGCTCGTCAAGAACGCACCATCGCAATCGCTGCAACAAAGCAGTTCGCCGCTCGTGACACGAACGCAATGCGCCGCGCTTCAGTTTCTTTCAGCCGCCGATCCGCTGCTGCAAGAGCCCAAATTTTGGCAGTCTTTGCAATCAGCGGCGTGGCGAATAGCGTGAATCCAAAGAATATGAACAATACTCGAAGACTGCAACTCTTCGCGGTCGATGGGCCCACATATCCAAGCAATGCTACTACAATCACGATACAGCCTGCACTCAGTGTCAGCATCTCCGGAACGGGGGACGATCGAATGGTTCTGTGAGTTCTGAATAAACAAAGTACAACAGCTGAAAACGAGGCCGTTGCGACGCCGAGAATAATGAGGACTATCAAGCAAATGCCCTCAAGGCTTCCGTATGCGTAAACGTAATGCGGCAACATTGGAGGACCTTCACGAGGTGGTATCGTACCTCCTAATGGATAATGCACTTCAGCATCAGATGAACCTGAAGAACTTGCCTACCATCGAAAAATATCGGCACGGACTCGTTGTACATTGTAAATTCCAAACCGCCAGCATCCAACTCTGCAAATATTACGTTCTTGTACTCGTCGCCAGAGTAGCTGTAGAATAACGTTGGGCTTGAAAAGGAAAAACGGTCAAAATGGTTGCCTTGCCGAGAAGCCAATGGGGCTCCTAAACCTACATCCGAATATCTCCCTTCTCGTCAAAAGTAAGAGGATCCCCCAAATTCCCACTATATCCCGTGTTTCGAAACTGCTTGTAATCCATTTCGTAATTGAGCTGCCTGGCAGCAAGCATGGCAGGTGACGCGCCGTCTTGAAGCAGCTTTGTTCGTGGTCATTTCATTTTGCGACAACCGAGAGTGCAGAATATGAAACTCACTGAATTCATGCCATGTGCCATAGTTTTGACGCAGTCATAAAATTGAAAAATGTTGTTGTAGTCAATGTCAAGCTCAGTTATGTTGTAACCCAACTTCTCGGAAACTTCCGCCATGGACCTGTAATAATTCTTGGTTCGCTCTGAGATAAATCCCGAGAACTGAATAAACCCTTTTAAATAGCTGAAGTATTTTTCTCCGTACACTGCGCAAATTGTCAATTTTAGTGCTTGATGAATGGGCGAAGCTTTGACAACTTACATAATTTGGCATTTTGCGAGGGCCATGGCACATTATCTCCGATGTAAACGTGGAATTTATCGATTAACCCTCGCTCACCCATCGCATTGATAAATTCCGCGGTAAAGTCAATGTCTCCAAGAATGATGATGTACCGTGCAGAGATTTTGTTCAGTGCAAGTGCGAGATGGTCATGAATGCCAGCCGTTGCAGTTTTGGAGAGACTGAATTGTTCTTGGATCGAAATGGAGTGGTGCTGAAGCGTGTGAAGAATATCGAGGTAGCCTGATAGAGATGATGTAATAAAAAAATAAAAAAGGCGGATGAGTTCTGTGTTCGGCCGCTGGAGTTATTCTTTGAGTTAACTTAAATAGCTGAGCTCGTCGGATTTCTGATGGACAATTGTCACCCGAGACACGCCCCAAACTTTTAACAAACGATAGACTCGATTACCGGTGCCTGCAAATAGAGCACTATCTGTCAATTGCATGCACTGCCTGCTTTTTTTTTTTGTTTTTTGAACACAGCACTTACCTGCGTGGCTGATGGTTCTCCAGAAATACGGAAATTTAATTTTGTTCGACAACCGCGGGGACGCTGCCGCACCTGAACAGTACGGAATTTGTCCAATGGATAGAACGGAAGCTGAACCACTGCCAAGCAATAAAAAAACGCGATATTACGGTCGTGCTTGGATTCGTTATTTATCACATAAACAACACTCACCGAGTGGTCGAACTAGTTTCCATCCCAACAACACCAATTACATCCTGATGCTTGTCGACTATATCATGAGCCATAACTGTGGACGCAAAGCCGCCAGTTGATATAGGCCAGGCATCAAGGAGGCCCGGTTTCCACGACCCACAATCGCTGAATCGTTTGATATTGATGTGAATACCGGGTAAAAGAGATTCATCTCGGTTGATGGATTCAACTGCTGCTTGGATTCCTACATCTACAAAGTAAGTCCACGCGTCGAAACCTCCTATTTGGATGTCGGCATAGCTAAACAGTCCGGCGCTTATGTTTGGTGTGGTAATGTACGAGCCATCCATCTCTAGGTTGGGAATTAGGCAATACCAACTAATGAGGCCGATCGTTATATTTGCTGTGGAGGCTTTCGCTGACATCTCGGATTTGCAACGAAGATTTTCACTCACATATGTGTTATTTCCAAAGTGGATCCGGTTCCAAACTGCAACACAAATATTAGGATATTGCAGTGTATCATTTTTATTTTTCATCAAACGCTACATGACTCCAACTCCCCGTCACTCGGCGAGTACGTCATGAAACAGCCTTGGTTTCCAAATGATCCTGGGTTCATACATAAAGTTCCTTCATATTCTGTCTGATAAGAGTCGTATTTGTCTGCAAGGACAATCTGCAAAAAGTCCGCTTGAGTGAGACTTATTTCTTGGTTTCAAATTGCGTTTGCCAAATCGACTTACCAAGTGTGGAAGCGGATATAACCGCAACGTATGATCAAAACTGGCAAGTCGTGGCTGGACTTCAAGAGGCATTGGCGACAGATGAGATTGCTGAATAATGGTGCGTGCCAGCTGAAAATAAAATGCATTTAAATATCGCAGGCAAAAAACGCGGGCACATTTACATGTTCTTTCAGCTCGGGTTCTTGCTCTTCGTCCGGTGGAATAATGCAGTTTCGCCGCATTTTACTCATCAGATCTTCACGGAAGACAACAATTTCCTGACTGCAGTATTTGATCCTGTGAGTTGGAGGAATTCTTATGTCAGCAGGCGATTGCATTTTTTCAAGAGGAAATTTAAGCAGCGGCTTCACCTTGCTGGGTTGCTGGTTACAACGGCTCCCGGGATTTTTGCACGTATGCGTTGCAAAAACACATCAGGAATCGGAGGCCGGGGAATCATATTCCCAGCCCAAGGATCCCCTGGCCCTGGGACAAATATGAATCGACTTGTTTTATAGATTGCTGGAAACTCGTGAATTAAATCTGCAAGGGATTTGAACAAGTCTGCGTGGGAGAGTCAGTTCTGGAAATACCTCCTTTTTTTTATGCAATGAGAGTGGTTGGAGCACCTTTGTATTCTTGATAATCAGCGCCGTTGTAAATGTAAGGTTTGGATGCGAAGTTTCCAATAAGGACAAATGCGAGTGGGATGAAAGCGCGCTCCGAATATCCTTCGAACAAAAGGCGCAATTTCGCCATAACCTTGAAAATGAAGGGAAGTTAGACACTCGCAATCTCAAAATCAACTCGGCAACTGTACCTTTGGGTCATCCAGCCAAACATCACTCATAAACACGATCGAAATGTGAGCAGCTTCTTTTTCCATTTTTTCGAGAGCCACCTGAGATCCACTATTTGTGTTAAATGATAAAAGGATTCAAAACAACGATGCGTCATGAATCACCACAGAGTTCGTTTCTCGAGGTACCCCAAATATATTCGGATTATAGCCAAAAGTAGATCTAGATACAGCAGCACGGTTAATTTAAATGATGCGAGTGTTTCTTCAGACGCTGTCACTTAACAATGTCTGCTGCCGCGTTTCGTTTGGCGGCATTCCCATCATATTTACGGCAAAAGTTTTTCGATCCGTGTACTCTCCTTCAATAAGAACAAAGCAGTTGTGCGTGAATAGTCCAACAGTCCTAGCCACCGCTCCATGGTTAAACTCTAATTCGATAAATGATCCAACATCTTCCAAATGATGTTTTCCCTCCTCCATCTGCGTAAGCATCCCAAGTAGAAGATATGACCCTGGCTTGCACCCACTGAGATTTTTGATTGGAGTTATCTGTGTGTGTAAACAGCGGCGGTGTGGGAAGGTTTATGAACTTGCGCACGACATGGGAAAAACTGATGAACCTCATAATAGTCAACATTTGACGCAGCTGCGAATGAAGGTGGACGAAAGTGCTCGTTACGCAAGATTCTTTGCTTGATGATATCGAAGCGACCGCGCAATATATTCGCCTGAATTGATGCAGATGCGTGCAGTTGCAGTGGCTCATTCGACCTTGATATATAAAAAAAAAAGGACAAGGAAACAAGAAGATTAGAAACAAAATGTCACAACGAAGAGAAGAGACTGAGAGCGCAATACCTGATAAACGCGCGTTCAACAGTGGAATAGTCGAATTTGTGGACTTTGAACAAATCAATGACGACAAGCATTGCAGCCATTTCGCGAGTTCTTTTGAGAATATTTGCAGCGCTGTTTTCGTTGACATCTTCACGGCGAGAAAACGAATCTCTTAGGGACTCTACGACGTGCGTCAACTCATCGAGGGTGACAATGCAGGCCCCCGAATTCGCTGAGAAGAAGGACAGGTGTGCATGGCAGACAAGCATCAGTTAGTCACAGTAACACAATAAGTACGCTGAGCCACGCCAGTTAAACAAGACAGTACCTTGCTGATAGGCAACCGCAATCGCTGAAAGGGCGGACGCCAATTCGGCGTCACCGTCCGCACCCAAGTCGCTCTCTTCGATCAGCTGCTTCAAATACTTTGCCGCATCCGCCCTCAAAGACAGTCCGTGTTTCTTGCTGAGAATCTGGAGGCTCTTTTTGAACTGCAGCGTCGACATTTTGTACGGATATTTTTTTTATCGATGCAAGAAACTCGGACATGGTAAAAAATGGCTTGAACATGCCAGAACAGGTTAACAGGTCCGTGCCACCAGAAATGCACCTTACGGTTACGAAGATGGACAGATGCGAGGCATGACCATGGCTGATTCGAGGGCGTGAGTTGACAGAAGTGTTTGACGGCCTGAACAACCTCCAGCGCTTACTGCTGCTCCCGCTGTCACAGGGCGCAATTGGCTCGCAAACGTGTCCGAGCAGAGGGGCGCGATATGGAACAAATTAGGGCAATGACAAGCCGGAAATAATGACCGAAAAGACGGATAAAGTCAACCAGTTTCAAAAGTCATCGAGTTTAAAAAAATGGCCCCAACAGTTCAACCCATCCAAGCTTTCCAGAACGCCGCCTCGCATGCATCCCGCTTGAAGTCTCCGGCACTGGCGACAATGCCCTCCGTTGCTCATCCTCTAACAGTTGGCTGTGTTCCCGAACATTTCTCCATCCCATTCTTCCACACCAAGACATCTCCTTCCAACCCATTCAAAGTCACCTCGTGCCCAAGCGGAACCGGTCAAATGATCAAGATGCTGCAATCAGGAGAGATAGATATCTGTGTAGGCCTCACGGAAGGTCTCGTTGCAGGCCTTGCGAAGGACTCTGAAAAGGCTGGCTTCAAAATCGTTGGCAGTCTGACAAGGTCGAGCCTGACTTGGTCTGTGGCGGTTTCACCGCAGCAAATGCAAGCAGGCGGCCTCTTTGAAGCCAATGAGACATTCGCAGGTGTTGATCAGGCATCTCGCATTCGTGGAAAGACGATCGGTATTTCGGTAAGTTGCGTCATCGATTTTTCCTTGATTGCAAATAGATAACCGTCATATCTCAACAGCGATTCGGGTCAGGCTCTCACTTGATACCGTTCGTCATTCCTTCCACATCCACCTCCAATGCTGCATCAGAGTACAAGTTTGTCCAACTGCATGACATTGCAGGACTTCGTAACGGAATCGCAACTGGCCAAGCCGATGCATTCTTGTGGGAGCGCTTCACCACCAAAAAGTACGTTGACTCTGGTGAATTAGCAGTCCTCGGCTCCGTCACACCTCCTTGGCCTGCATTCTTGTTTGCTTGTCGAACCGAATTTCTCGAATCTGCTGGCGGTGAAGAGAGAGTGCGAGAGTTTCTGGATGGCGTGTCAAGAGCGATTAATTCAAGCGTGTACTCGCCACTGGCTGAAGCTGCTGGCCAGCATGGCGTCGTGCAGGATGGCATTGTGTCTGAAATCTGCGAAAAGTTTAATTACGCCAGCGCGGATGTTGCATCGTGGTTTGAAACCGTTGAATTTTCGCGTGATTGTCGGGAAGTCGATGCATCGGCTGTTGGACGCTGCTTATGTGCGCTTCAAAGTGCGGGTGTGTTGAATGCCGCATCTTCTGTGGAGCCGCACGTGTTTTTCTCATCTGCAACTACGCGCCTAGTTTAACTTACGTCTCAGCATACCTTCAGTTCGTCAATATTGCTTTTCTCGTCAACATCAATAGCATCCAAAGTAAAGAATCCTGTAAACTTGTCAACCATTTCTGAACCCTTTCTTGCAACAAAAGTGCACCTTAAAGGTTCTCACTTCCAATCGCGTTAATTCATCCTCAAAAGACGTGGAAGTAAACTTTATCTTCAGACTCCCCCTTACAACCGCGATCATTGAATGCCTGATGTTGCCTTCGCATCTTCTTCCCAAATTCCCTTTTCTTTGTCCCACAAATCTCCGTGCCACCTTGCAAACGAGTGGCCATCTCTTTCCGCACTAGGATTGAATCTTTCTTGACCCCAGATGAGCAAATCTCCAGCAACAAGATACCCATCCCAAGCCAATCCGCTCCTAAAATCCCTCGTAACATTGACCCCTCGTTCTGTAAGCGCCATCTTTACGGCGAGATTGAAATCGTTCTCAAAGAAATCAAAAAAGGAAATGCGTTCAAGATCTGATTGGCTTCGCTCAAGAATTTGGGCAACCTTTTTGGCGACATATGATGCAATGACTGGATGCTGGGGTATGGAAGCGAGTGTGGTGCGCTTGAAGCCGGGTCCCTCGTTGTGACCTTGATCCTGGAAATGTTTTGGAAGAAAGAGTTCAATATATGGCAGCAAGGTATGGAGTCAGTTGCCAGACTCACGTTCATTCCAATGATTAGGCCGATGCGATTATTGGTGAACCATTGGTCGATGGGCGTGTGTGGGCGAGAGTCGATTTCAGTGTAGATGCCGCCCACTTTCAGCAGTCGCAGGTATCGGAACAGTTCAAATCTTTGCTTAAACAGCGGCAGTTTGAAGAACGCAGTCTGCACATCTGAAGAGCAGTCTTTTCTCACAAATTCATCCATGTCCTCAACCGAGAGGAGAGTGAAGCGATAGCCAGGGTTTTGCTGGATCCACCGATCCCTGAAGACCTTGAATTTCGGGGAGATGAGAGCGTCGCTGGATGAGTTTGCCACTTGGACCACTTCTTTGGGTACCGCTTTGGCTTCTTTTGAAGGATTGATTTCAATGGATGGCGTAGGAGGATGATAAGTCCAGTCAAAGTCGTCATTCAGTTTGCCGAGCGCCGGTTGTTTGCTGTCGAGAGTTTTACCGTGTACGCGCCAACCAAACGCGGAATTTCCAGTGAAGTGATGGCGTATAAGCGCCTTTGGGTTCTCCCAGTTGTCATTGTTCAAGTATGCCTTGCCAAGGATCAGCATATCCCCGGCCAGGTAGAATCCTTCCCACATGTTTGATATTTCCTGCAGATTGACATTTTTGCTTTCGAGGTAATCCCACACGACTTGTTTCCAGATTCCTGGGCCCGTCACCTCCAAAACAGCATTGTCGTCTGTTTCGAGCAGCAATGCATCGGTGGCGTGGATCTTTTCTGTAACGCGATGAATGACTTGAGCCAGGAATGGATGATGAGGGGCTGATGCCATGGTCCACTGAAGGTAGTTGTCCCGCTCCGGAGAGGGATTCTGAAAAGTTGTGCTGTCAATCAACGAGGGTCCATCTATTTATGCATGAGATGAACACACCTCAACTCCAATGATAACAGCAACGTGGTTCATGCCAAAGTTCCATTTATACAGGGGCACCTGGCAGGTTGTGTCCATGTCTGTGTAGTACCCCCCAAGCTTGTAAAGCATCAAATAGCGACCGAAGTCACTTCGCAGCACAGCACGAGGCAGTTTGAAATACGCCTGTTTGAAACAAATGCTGTGTCAGTGCAACTGTGATGAGCTAATCAAGCATGTACCTCAACGACGCGTCTCGAAAACGCCCCTCGCACAAAACGGTCCATGTCGTCATCGTTGAAGACAATCTGGATTGTTGTGGGGTTCATCAAGTCCCATGATTCAAACCAGGAATAACGGTCCGGATGGTCTCTCTTCTCATGACAGTCCAGACGGATATCGGCGCGGTTGTTTGCTTTCCATGTCCTCAAGAGTTGGTTTGGAATGATGGCTGCGCGTGAAATGTTGGAGATGGGGTGCTGTGGGAAGTACTTTGTGTTTTCATCTTCAGTCAGCAGCATGGATAGGCTGCTCTTCTTGCTTTCAGTTTTGATGGTTGGGTTCTTGGGCGGGCCCGCTGTCGCTGCGTCCTCGCCAAACACGAAAAGGGAGAGCGAGTTGGACAGAATCGAAGCGCCAATGAGGATACCAAGCACAGCGAAGATAATGCTTCTGCCACGCGTCCATCGATGCTGGCTGACGGATGCACTGCTCCAGAGGGCGGGAAAATGCATTTGGCGGGGCTGAAGATTTTTATCAACTTTTTTTTTATTGCTTTCGCCGGAACTGATGAAATAACCTCACCTTTCCTGATTCCCAACCTTTTCACCGATATACACGGGCAGACGCATTTCAAGGGAATATCTTGGAGTCAGCACGAGAAAGACATGCGGGAAGGTCGACTTGCGCAGTTCAGAGGGATTTATTGGAATCCCACTCAGTCAACAACTATAGCTTCAGGCGCAACCGACACAGAGTGCTGGCCACTTATCAATTGCAACTCAAGCGATGAGTCCTCAATCTGTTTCGACAGAATCCGCAGCTGCGAGAGACAGTTCGTATTCTGGGTGATGGAACGACGAACCTGTCCAACGTGAGACAAGACCAAATATGAGCGCATGCGAGTCAGATGAAATGCCCTGAATACAAACCTCTTCCGCCACAGTCTCTGCGGCGTCTGTCATGCGCTGGCATTCTGTTTTTGCACTGTCATTGAGCTGCCCTCTGTTTCACGCCGTGTCTTACCTGCCACCAGTCTGGCCACAGCTTTCATGTCCACCTCGGTCGCGGATAAAGAGTGCTGCACGCGAGAGGCCATTCGATTCTGCATCAGTTTAAGTTTCGGACAATAATTTTTTTTTTTGTATGAAAAAAACACTGGGGAAAAGAATTCTTGCAAGCTGTGCTCCTATTACAGTCCACTCCTCAAAGTCATCTGGTTTACATGACAATTTGTGGCTCCAAAATGCTGTCTTTGACCGTCTAATTTGTGATGCGGGTCATGACAGCTTTTAGATAAAAGTGGGGAGCAAATACACTAAAAGAAACGTACCTTGTGCGGGAGAACTGATCCGCCGTTCACAAATACTTCATCTGCAACATGCACGTCTTCGCCAAGTACGGTAGTGTTATCCAGACGAGCCTGAGCAGTTTTAACAAAATTTGAGCAACAGCACAGAAAAGCCCATTCAAGCCAGCCAGTCGCTCACCCATTTCCCAACAGTAGAGTACCATCCAATAATGGAGCGATTAACCCAGGCAAACTGTACACAAGAGTTAATAATCGAGTTTCGAAAAGCATCAAGAAGTCACACATACGTCTTTGACAACCGCGTTCTTCATCAACACACATTTGCTCAATCGCACACCATTTCCAACTTTCGCACCGGGTCCAATAGTGACATCGGGTCCAATTCTGCATCCCTCCCCAATCACAGCAGTTTCGTGAATCAGCACGTTACCAACGATATGGGGTCCCTTGGCCAATTCAGGGCTTTCGTGCGCAGCGAGAGAGTTCAAGTAAAGGCCAGTGCCAATCAGGAAATCTTTTGGTTGACCCACGTCTGCCCAGAAACCTTGCAGTGGAATGGTGTGGAGCTCGCCGTCGCGAGCCATGAAAGGGAACACGTCTTTCTCAATGGACATGGGTCGGTTCTATACCCCAGAAATGTTGAAAAGGTTTGGTCAGCATGAATAAAATGGAGGTTACAAACAGGATGCGCACCGCAATTCGATTCAGGATTTTTGTACTAAAGATGTAGATCCCTGCATTAATGTGGTCGCCCACCCACTCCGTTGGTTTTTCAACAAAACGCGCGATTTGCGTTGTTCCAGGTTTCGTCAAAATGACTCCAAACTTGGATGGATCCTGCACCCGTGTGGTCATCAAGGTTCCCTCGCAGCCATGCGAGCGATGGAATGCGAGAAGCCCTTCAAATGGAAACTCGCAAATGACATCCGAGTTGAGAACAAAGAAAGGTTCGCTGTCTTTTTCGAGGATGGCACGGGCAAGTGCGAGTGGGCCGGCTGGATTTGTTTTGTGGGTGCTTGTGTTAGAGAAGCGGTGTGTCATGAGCACGCTCCACACCGCGTCACTATATGCGCATTTTATGGGTGTGAAGCCGTAACTTTGTTGAGAAGTAGACTCTCACCCGTGCCAAGGGGTTCTGGCTCAATGGAAAAGTGAATCGTGACGCCAAATTGCTCCTCCACTTTGTGCATGGCTTCCACCATAACGTCAGGCTGGTAATTCACAGCCAAAATAATGTCCTTCACGCCAACCTTTTCAAAAACGTCAAATGATGAGCGGATAAATTGACCGCATGTCCACTTGACAGCAAAAATACGGGCGTCCGGCGTGACATACCTTTGCAAGTGCCTCAATCTGATGCAGAATCATGTGCTTGTTTGCAAACTCCACCAGCGGCTTTGGCTTCGAGAAGGTTAATGGCCGCAGACGGGTTCCGAAACCTGTGGGAACGCGGATAAGTGGGGGTGCCTTATCGATGTGCGATGAATGAGATGCCATCTCGAGGAAGGGCAGGGTTCGGCCGAGAGTTGACAGACGAGGCAGAGACTCACCTCCGACAAGAATGAGCGCTTTCATTTTTTAATGAACTTTTGTTATCGGTGCTTGATGGGATGGCAATTTTGAGTGGACTGATTTATTTGTTGCGCTCTTGAACCAGACCGACAAGGGGAGGGACACGCAGCCGCATCCGAGGATGTGTCGCGCGAGGCGTGCGTTGTAGCGCCGTCGCGTGCTCACCGCGTATTGCGTTCCGGCGTGAGATCGCTGGCCCATGTTTTTTGGCGTTGGACAGGAGCTGACTCTCAGCGCCTCATCGCACAGCGCGTCATGTTCTTCTAATGATGCACACCGCCATTCCTTCCAGAGCAAGTGTTGCACACTCCGTTTTTTCTTTTTGAATTTCTGACTTCAAGAATGCAGCGCAACAAAGACAAGGGCAAGAAAAAGAGCGAGGCGGCACCGCTCTCATTCGACCAACTCATCGACGAGGCTGTCGAGAGCGAGGAAAAGGGCGAGCGATACAAGGACGGCGAGAAAGCAAAGCGCTTCTTTGAGGCAGCGGCTGAAAACTACGCAGCTGCTTCAGCCTTGACAAGAGACGCTGCCTGCGAGTACAACCTTGGTAACTTGTCTTGAATATTGGAACATCTTGCTTTCCGAAGTTGGACTTACAGTTGACCTTCGTCAGGGCGGATTCTCCTGCTGCTGGCAGAGTTCAAGTTTCCTGCTTATCCACCACAGCAACGCAAGCGTCTTTTGCTCGACTCAATATCTCGGCTGCGAGGCGCCATTGCACTCGATAATGCCACAAACGCGGACTGTCTGTTTAACCTGGCCCAGGCTATTCGGGCTCGTTTCGAAGATGAACTGGACGATTTGGACGGACCATCGCTCAATATGAAGCTATTTGAAGATGCTCTGGAAGCCGATAAAGCACTGGATGCTGCTTTTTTGATTCAACGGGAAGACCTCAGAAAGGCAATCGAAATTAAGAACGCGGCCTGTGGCCCCGGTTGTGGCGATCATGGTCACGATCACTCTCATGCAAATAAGGAAACCTTGCAGAATGATTCAAATCAAGATTCATCAATGGATCAGGATGAGGGAGGAGATGAGGAAGAAGGCTTCGAAGTCGTAACCGAGGAAACACCCATCACAAACGAAACTCTCATCGAAACCCTTGTTGCCCATGCATCGTTGTTGACTCTTGTGGGCTCAGCATTGGTTCCAGTTTCAAAGGACCAAGCGGAGGGCGCGTTTATCCGCGCCGAAGCAAAGCTGGCCGAAACACGCGTCTTTTGGACTGATGCCGCAGTCGAACCCAGCGATGTTGGCCTTGCTCGAGCGGCACTTCTCGTTGCGCAGGGTGAAGCTGTCTTTGAGATGTCCCCCAAAACAGAGGAGGCCTCCAGTGCATGGACGGGATTGTTTGAGAAGGCATCGGCTGTTCTGGACCATGTTCTTGCCTTGCATCCAACGTGCGCTGAGGCACCCGCTGATAAGGGCGACCTGCAGTGTACTTGGGCTGAGTCGGTCATGACTTGCGCTATTGGAAGTTCTGGGGCCCCTGGATTTGAGGCATTGGCAAACAGCGTTGCTGCTGAAAATCAGATGGCACAGTCTGGCGGCTCATCGTCATCTTCATCGGCTCCGCAACAGCAGCAGCAGGGTCCCGCAACTGTTCTTCTAGTCACTCTGAGGCAGATGTATGCTGCGGCTGCAGCATCTTACAAAGCTGCCCAGACAATTGAACCAGGGAAAGCGAACGTGTCGTGTCGGTTGGGTGATTTGGAGGCAACGCGTACTGCGCTGTATCCATTGGATATCAAAACCCGCAACGTCCTCTTCAACAATGCGGCAACACACTACAAGCGTGCCATTGATGCCCTGGGGGTCAGCATGAATTTGCTCAGCGTGCAAAAGCCGTGTCCTGATGATGAAGTTGCTCGGACGGCGCTGTTGGGGTTGGCGAAGGCGTTGAGCCATTTGGATGGGCGAGAAGGAGATGTGAAGACGGCACTTGTCTGTTGGAAGCGAAGAGGGGGCGAACTCACGGACAGCGAAAGCGCAATCTATTTCGGGGAACGAGTGTTGGCACTGGAATGGTTTGAAAAACTTGTATGAGCCCCAATAAAAAATAGCTTTCTTTAACAGTTGACTCTGTTATGGGTGTGGTGTGCTGTTTCGAATGGTTGCCCTCCCTTAGCTGGCCCAAGTCGAAATTGTGTCCTTTCTGGACAACCAGCGTTTGAGATAGGCGTTTATTTGGCATTGAAGGGAAACAACAGATGAAAGCAGTACTCCTTCGCTGGCATCTCGGATTCCGGATTTACCAAGTAGACTATCTGGGACATGTGCATCTGTCCGCGGCGGCGACTCCTGCCAGCGCACTCTCAATGTGAAGACCGCAACCGGCCCAGGTAGTCTTGTTGCACTTGGCGCATTTGACGGGGTAGCACATTCTTGGGTTTCAAAAGGTCCGTGTCTTGTGTTATTTTTATTCGAGGTGGATTTGTGATCGGAGAGCAAGCTCTTTTGTTCAGGCAGTCAATAAGGGCCGATGAGCCTATGAGTTGGTTGAGGACAAAATAAAGACAATCATGGAAGCCTGGTCATCGAATGCCACAATGAAGTTGTCGTGCGCAGCGGCGACGACTGCAGTCAAAACTTGGTTTCACTTTTTATTGGCAACTCTTTGCTGTTTGTTGCCGCCAGATGGCGACTACACGGGTCCCGACTGGCCGCCAGAGAAGTGACAGACCGACTCGCTGCGCATGCTGCTGGGTCCTTCTGTTGATTGCCATTTGCACTTTTCTGGTTGCACATTTTCTGTGGAGCAATGTGATTGGTCCATTTGTGCCGTGCGCAGTCCGGAGAATAAAAAAAGGGTATAAATAGAGGGCGTTTCCCCTCCGTTGAAAGGCATCCTGCACAGGGCGTAAGAAGTATATCTGTGAAGTTTCGACTGAGATTACTTTTTTGCTGATTGAAAACTATTTCCATCAAGCTCCGCAGTCTCACTGAGGCGGCGGGAATTTTTGAAACACCCCCCCAAACCCACACATCCCTTCGACACTCTGTGTCGGGGCTGTATCTTTAAAGCAAACAAATGATGAAACAACCCTCTTCCCCCTCCCCTCGAACTGGCCACGATCCTGTGCCAGGATCAGCGGTGCTAAAACCTGCGTGATCGTTGTGCGTGTGAAGAAAAATAAATATAAGTGATCCAACATCGTTTTTCTCGGGGCATCAGTGAACCCCAGTTTCCACTGCCATATTGAAATAGACGCTGTTACCGCGTTCAAAAAGTCCCCCACTTTGACCGTCCTTTGAGCACATTCTGCGTCACCGTTCGCTCCAACTGCGAAACGAAAACTGCGCAAATTTTGACTGCCGAGACAGGCGTTGTTCGGTGGAGCTACTGGACCCACCTTGTTGCACGATACTACACCAGTCCAACCGCAGTTCCGCGAAACTAGGAAAAACAAACTTACCACCAAAAAGATTCTGAGCATCCTGATTCATGACTTGACAGTGCGAACGGCGGCTGTTTCACATCCAAATTTTCCATCGAAGACCCAATAAAGCACCAGACAGGCCTGCGGAACAAAAGCGTGAGCCCAATGCGGGGATCGAACCCGCGACCACCCGCTTAAAAGGCGGGTGCTCTAAACCACTGAGCTAATCGGGCTTGTTCATTTTCAAATTTTTGTTGCTAATTAATGCCATTGTGCTCACACTAGAAGACGGGATAATGTAGCTCTGGTGTTCAACGCGTCAGCATCCAGCACAAGAGATTATTGAGTTGTTTACTGGAGGACGGATTGCACCTGCTCAGTTGAGACAATGCAACAACTCTGACCCCCTGAATGTTTGAGGTCATTCCAGTGCTTCATTCGTCCCCATCGGCATTCCAAAATAAAGCACGATATCTTTGCATCATGTTCAGTTTCCACCTTTAGATGAATGAAACTGTATCCTGTATCCAACGCTTGCTAGACTGCACAAGATGAACAAGCGTATCCATCGCGTGAACTAGAGGTTTGGATACGGCCTATTGGTTTACCCGGCGTTCCAAAAGTCGAGAGTAGCCTACATCTCTGCGCATTAGTCGACATGCGCGCAAGGGATAAAACTGAAAAGGGTTGTTATGAGGGGAGTATGGGAGTGAAGGGAATTGTTGCAAAGCAAAAAGAAAAGTGAACAACAGAAATGTTTCGACACTTCTGTCGAGCATTTCGGCATCGTCTCATTCGGAGCATGCCTCCTATATCCTCGGCGACAGCGTATTCATTCTCAATGAGGAGGGCCATACATTCGATACCAGAGGATGCTCGGCCCTGCACTGTCCCTGTGTTCAAGGAGATGCCAGTCCCAACTGATACTTCCGCCGCGCCTGACCTGTACTCTCTATGCCGATACTACATAAGCCAGTGTCGAAAAACAGGCGATAGTGGGGAGCTGCCCCGGCGTCTGCTACGGTTGTTTGCCGGGTTCGAGCCGTGCGTGCGTGACCTTTCCCACCTACGAATGGAGCGGAATGGAACTCAAACGGAATCTGACACGGATTGGGAGCGCATTCTGAAAGAAGCGGGGTCGGATCGAGGCGATGAGGATTTCCAGGAAAAGTCGCTCTTACTCAACTCGAAGCGCCAGAGTCTGGAAACGAATGTGGTCAATCTCATTGAAGCCGATATTCTGGAAAAGGAAGGGGCGTTGACGGCTGCCGATTTATCTGCCCTGATGGCGGTGCATTCACGAAATGGTGACTCGGCCAAAGTCTTGGACTACTTTCAACTTCAGAAACGGATGGGAGCTGTCACCCGAGAGTCGTATTGGATGGTCATCCGTGCATTTGCGGAGTCCAAACCAAAAGACATGGATTCGGCAATGATGTGGTTCCACTTTCTGCAATCGGACGAAGCAGTTGAAAAACCGGGAATCCGAGTCTTTCGAACCATATTCTACGGCTATACATCCGATAATCGAACATTAGATTTAGCACAGTCTTGGCTGCTCGAATATGAGCGCACGTGTCAGCGGCCTGGGACTCTGCGAATGTACAACACGCTCCTTGAAGAATTGGTGCACAACAAATCATACGAAAACGTTCAAATTGTATTTCGTCGTATGCGATGCTGGGGTGTGGAGCCTGACGTGAAGGCTTGGAATATGTATTTATCGTCGTTTAAAGGCCAGGCGTATGGGATTGAAGCTGCCAAATGTGCGGTGGACGAAGCCGTGTATTGCGGAATCATACCCGATGTTGGCACATATTACTCATTAATGGAAGTACATGCTGTTGCGGGGGATGTAGCCGGGGCTGGTAGGCAGTGCGAAAAAGCACTGCGGCGCGGATTTTTACTCAGCACGCGAATGTGGCACGTGTTGTTTGTATCTTTGCTCCAACGCAGAGACAGTGACACCTTCGACAAGCACTTTGCTTCAGTGCAGAAAAAGTTGCCATCAATCAACTCGAACTACTATTTCCAGTCTCTTCTCCTTCGCCGTTTCACATCAACCGGAGAAAATCTTTCCGCCATCACCGCTACAAAAACTGCTGTTTCTTCCGGAATATACCCACGGCGGTTTACGTACGACGTTCTCATGAAGTCGCTCATCTTGGAAGGCCATTACAACTACGCCATCAAACTTTTCGAACAGATGCACCAAACTGGTGTTGTGGGAATCCATGCAACCTACCATTCTCTTTTGGTGGCGCAAATTCGGAATCTGGAATTTGCTCAGAATCGGCGTTCTGAATTTGATCGAATTGTGAAGGATACCTTCGCCATCATGAAGGAAAATGCGAACGCGGAACCAACAGTAGATACTTTTAATGCAATTCTGAGTGCACTGGTGGGACTATCGGATCCGGATCTTGTGTTCCACTTTCTGCATACCTGGGACTTCGTGCCCAACGTCATCACCTTCACGCTGCTTCTGAAAATGGAGTCGTCCAGTCCCAAAGCCGCCGAACTGCAAAAACTGGTGTCTTCCTCAACATCAGGCGCATGGAGGGGTGACGATGATGCATGGAAGGGTGACGACATCATGTCATTCTCGTCAGCTTTACGCATTTCTACAGAACCTTCCTCACCACCTTCATCTTCAACTATCCCAGCCATTGCATTCGACTGCATATTTTTCACAGCAATGTTTACTTTGCTGGGCAACCAAAAAAGGGTTCAAGATTTGCACCACTTTGCTGACCTATTTCAAGACTTCTGCGCAAAGGGCTACCTCAAACCGGATATCCAAAGCTTCAACAGCCTCATGGCCGCTTTTACCCGCATTGATGACTATGAAGCAGCTCTAAAAGTATACCAGCTCAGTGTCGATGCCAAGTCTGTTCCAACCAAACGCACATTCACAGTCTTGCTTCTGGTGATTGCAAAATTGGGCCACCGAGGGTTGCAGGATCCATGGACAATCCAGATACAGTGTCCCAATAACCGTGTCAAAGAGCTGGACGCGAAAGTGATGCCATTGTATAGGTTCGTGACTCAGGAGTGTGGGGTTGTGCCGGACGTGACCATGTTTCGCGTTCTTGTCCGGGTGTGCTCAATGAGCGGGGACTTGGGGATGGCGAAGGAGGTTGTGGATGAAATGGACAAGTATGGTGTCGGAGACGAAGAGGCATTTTCAAGGTTTAGGAGGACTGTGTTGAGGATAAAATAATACATGCCTGTGTTAAAAGTAAAAAGAAAGAACTGAGAAAAAATACGATGGCTGCAAAGTTGAACGACAATGAGGTGGCGGCCGAGATGAACAAGATGGTAAGTATCATCTGTCACATATAGATCTGCTCTGCGATGGGCTGGAGGAAGATTGAAGTGGACAACGCGATCTGCCGAACTAAATACCACACACACCCCAGGTCTCCTTCATCAACCAGGAGGCGCTCGAGAAGGCCCGTGAAATCAAAGTGAAGGTAAGACGCCTTGACTCGTGGTTATTTGCTGAAAGCGGTGTAAATAACTATCCACCCATCTCAGGCGGACGAAGAATTCAACATTGAAAAGGCGAAACTCGTGCGTCAAGAGACCATCGCGATTGAAGCCTTCTACGAGAAAAAGAAGAAGCAGGCTGAGGTGTCTCGCAAAATGTAAAATGAGCCTGAACGATATTCAACTGCCACGTCCCCAGCCCAGCTCACTCCGACATTCTTAATAAACTCAACCAGTGCGCAGTCGAACCACATCAACAAGAACCGACTGCGCGTTCTCCAGCAGCGCCAGCAAGTGTTGAATGACCTGTTCACAGAAGTCCGTTCCAAGCTGTTTTCTATTAGCCAGGACCCCGCGAAATATACTGTCCTGTTGAAAGACTTGTTACTTCAGGTGAATTTTTGGCTGTAATTTTGGCGGGGGGGAGGGCCCTTTTTTTCTGACATCACGCATCGATTCTTCCAGGCGTTTTACCAGCTCATGGAAAAGAAAATCACGGTTCAATGCCGCAAATCAGATGTGGATGTCGTGACGCAGGCAATCGCCGACGCAAAGGCAGAGTACAAAGTGAAGCTCAACATGGATTTGGAAGTCAAGATCGATCCTTCTAACTCGATCCCGGATTCAAGGTGAATTTTATGTTTCCCTTACATGGCAACTTCTATTCCTTATATAATTATACGCGCCTATTCTCTTTGTAGTGCCGGTGGAGTGTACGTCTCTGCAAACGAAGGACGCTTCATGCTGAACAACACCTTGGAGGCTCGCCTTGATTTGCTCTCGGACGCAGTAAGCAACTCAGAGCATGCGCACAGTATTGCGCATCATCTCAATCATTATCTAACAATCCTTTGTCTTCTCTCACTTAGATGCTTCCCGATATCCGTATCATGCTTTTTGGCGTCTCCACCACTCGTGCATTTTACAACTAAACTGTGAAAGAATTGCTGAGCGCCATTTCAGCCTTCTTTTCAGTGAATCAGTTCCCGATTTTCGCTGTTTGGAATAAATAAGTTGTTGACTTCAAAGTCCTTGCCCTTTGTGCATGAGGTTAAAATTCAGCAAATTACTCTATCAGAACGACGGCTTCTATTGGCTTTAAGGCTGACCCACCGTTTAGCGCCCTTCTGGTCGCAATAACCTGTCACCCATTGACATGAAGCGCTCGGTGCATTCTACTGCATTTAAGTTTGGGGCATTTAAACGCGCTTCAATTGAAGAGAGTCAGAAGCACTCTGGACACAGATTCACAGCATTATACTGAGGCGGGTTAACGGAGGCGGGTTAACGGAGTCGCGCACTTTCCATGCGGCCTGACCTGCATGCGGTGTAAAAAGAGGAGACTCGAGCTTGGTCAACAACAGCACCAACCACCAAACAAATATGAGCTTGTTGAAAATCCCAGCTGAATGTGTTGAATACAAGAAAACCCGTTGAAAAAAATATGATCACTCGATTTGCACCTTCACCCACTGGCTTGTTGCATTTAGGCGGCCTGCGCACGGCGCTGTTCAACTACGCACTCTCGAGATCATCTGGAGACAGTCAGCAACCCAATCGCTTTCTTCTGCGAATTGAGGACACGGACAGCAAACGGCGTGTGCCTGGTGCCGCAGAAGCAATGCAGGCCACTCTCAAAACAATGGGCCTGAAATGGGATGAGGGTGACTTTCTTTGCTTTCGCTGCTTCAGTCGCCAGTGCTTGATTACTAACCATGTGTGTGTGTGTGTGTGTGTGTGCGTGTGCAGGTCCAGGCGCAGATCCGCGGGGCCTGGGCCCGTTCGTGCAGTCTCAGCGTTCGGAGCTATATAAAGAGCATGCAGATTCTATTCTAGAGAAGGGCGCTGCATACCGCTGTTTTTGCACCCAGGAACAGCTTCTTCAATCTCGCTCAAGCACCGCCAAAAACGCGGGATACGACCGCCGATGCCGCCATCTTTCTCAATCGCAAATCTCTTCCAATCTTGCGCGGAATGTACCTTACTCGATTCGCCTGAAAGTGGCGGAAGGCACGACCGAGTTCACCGACTTGATTCACGGGAAGCTTGAATTCAACAATAGGACGCTGGATGACTCCATCCTCTTCAAAAGCGATGGGCTGCCCACTTACCATCTGGCGAATGTCGTGGATGACGCTAAAATGGGCGTGACACATGTGATGCGCGGGGAAGAGTGGATTCCGTCCACTCCAAAGCACGTGCTCATCTACAAGGCGTTCGGATGGGATCTACCGCAGTTCATTCATTTGCCCCTTTTAGTAAACTCCGACGGAGCAAAGCTTTCGAAACGGCATCATGACGTGAATGTGGATAGTCTTGTGGTAGGACAGTTTTTCCCTTCTGTGTTCGAATCTTGCTGATGTTGCCCTTGAAATGCAGCAAAAAGGATACCTGCCAGAAGCAATCCTTAATTTTGTGGGAATGCTTGGTTTCAGTCCGCCCTCCGCTGCATCGAAAGACATCTGGTTCCTTTCAGATTTCGTCAAAGAGGTGGGATTTCTTCATAACAATAAAAAAAAAAAAAAAAACTGACCGCGCTTCTTTCTCAGTTTTCAATCGACGCATTGAGCAAATCATCTGCGATTGTATCTTACGACCATCTTGACCGGCTCAACAAACTTCACATTTCCCACCGTCTTTCACACAACTCCCCTGAACGGGCAGAAATCCTAAAACAAACGCGCCATCATGTCTTGGAATATGCTTCATCTGTAGCCCCTTCAATGGTATCCCAAACGGCAATCGAAGAGCTTCAAAATGACGCGGACTCGTCCCATCTGTTGCAAATTTTGCAATCCGTTCAAGGACGTGCAACTTTTGTCAAAGACTTTTATTATCTCTCGCGACCGTTCTTCTTTCTCGCGGATTATTCTTCTGAAGCTGCTATTCAGTTCAAAGCGTCTCTTCCGCCAACGCTCGACCTGAACTACAACAGTCAGCAAATTCTCGCCATCCTCAGTCAAATCAACCCAAACAATGAAAAGTGGGTACCCGAGTTAAAGTCGTCACTCAAACACCTTGCGAAACGTGACCAACGAGTGGGTGGATATGCCGGTCTGATGAAATCGTTGCGGTATGTTTTGACTGGTGAGAAAGTGGGAGATGACTTGCTGGAGTTTGTTGCTCTAATTCGGATACCTGAAGCGGTGAGGAGGTTGGAAGCATATTTGGGTGCATAAAATAAAGAGACGTTTATTATAATGATGTGATTACAGTGGTTCAGCCTCGACACTACGATGAGATTTAAGTCTGAGAAGCTCTAGGTTGGACGTCTCGCTCCGAAGGACG
>QEAP01000300.1:10507-32022 GCA_006535975.1 Chytriomyces confervae | reverse complement strand
CGGAAGCTGGTGGGACAGCAGAGGTGCAGGTGGAAGCAGCTGGGGTTGGGACCACCGAGGCGGGTGGAACAACGTTGGCGGTGCAGCTGGTGCTGACGACTGGGACTTGGTTTCTTGGGATGTAGGCGGCCATTTCTAGTTCTAAAGTGTAGTTTGTGGGAAGGGAAAAAGAGACGTGCGCTTCTTTTGTACGTTCTTGCGAGCAAATTGGACGATGTGATTAAATGTTTTTAATCTCGGCCAACCAATGAGATTTTCACGTGTGTCACGTCACACACAGACCCGCTTGTCGCCATGCCGACACCTGCGAGAGACACCCAGCACGCAGCAGTGAGTCACAGTCAGTCACGCTGCTGTCGCTGAGACTGACGCTCGTCCTCTTGACGTCCTCGCAACTGGCTGTCCGTCTGTCGCTGCTGCTTGGCAGTGTCCGAAACCCTGAACTCGATCAGCCACCCGATAATAATAAAAATAATAATTTGGTTATTAAAAATAAATAGACACTCGAACGAACCTGCCACGCTCAACAACCACCCCCCGACGCACACGTTCAAAACTGATGTTGTTGTTGCTGGGGCTGAACAGAACTTGTGCCGATGATGGAGTCTGTCTCAGTCAGTCTTTCTCATTCACAATCTGATACGAATGATGGCTCGTGACATCCCCCAGCCAAGCACCAGACCCTGCGGCGTCCTTTGTGCATTCTTTGAACCCTGTTCTTTGACTCATTATGATTCAACTGTCGGGATATGTGTGGCTCTGCTCTGGGCAATAAGTGTCTTCTTTGCATTTGCTGGATTTTCACGTCCAAAGAACCTCAACCGCGCTGTTCAACCAATTTGGGCTATATACTCGTGCCTTTTTTGTCCATGCAACTCGTTTTTTTTTATCAAGCAAGAGCGGATTCAATATTGTCAGGATTCGGGTTCGTCTGAGGATAATCGAAGGGCGAGCTGTCAGGAGCTGTCTGTGTCTTGCTGCTGCTGTGATGACGTTTTCACCAAAATTCAGTGCGCTACACTGCCGTAAAGTTGATAACAAGTGGATGGAACTGTCCATCAATTGCTGTGGCTCCCCGTATCAGGCGCTGACTTATTCTTGCTGTATCACTCTCGAAATAAATAACAAATGGAAGCAGAGAGATGATCCACGCTTATGAAAAGAATGAGAAACGCCGATCACAAACTGGGAGGATGTTGCGCACCAGAAACTGAGCACTACTGAATGTTCTGGCACTTATTCCTTCAGTTTCTCATGCAAAAGATCGTACCTCGTTCTAATTGCTGTACTGCTTGCTCTTACGTAGGGTGTGCTGGTGGTTGTGACAGTTTGATGGATATCCTCATCAGCACTGCGGGACTATTCGCGCAGTGCATCATGCAAGTTTCTGATGATTTGCTGATATGGAAGTTTTTGTAGTATATTGAATTCACTGATTCAAACACACACAAGTGTACAGTTCCCAAAATCAAGCCCGCCTTTCACGCCATCAAGAATGCAGACCCCACACAAACACAGACAAGTCAGATTATTTGGATAAAACAACGAACCAAACAGAATGGGAGAATGGACAAAAGCACGTGCCCTCTTCGCTTTTTTTTTTTGGGTGTTTACTTGGTCTTGGCCTTCTCCTCCTCAGCAGCAGCCTTGGCACGAGCTTCACGCTTGCCCTTGAGCTTCTTGTCGGAGCGAGCCATGCGGAGAGCGTGGTAAGCAGTAGCAGCTGGGGTTCCCTCAATCTTTCTCTTGATGTCAGTGTTGGCAGACTGGGCAATTGGGAAGACAGAGGAGACAGTGACTTGAGTGGCGGCGGCAAGAGTTGCCTTGTCGCTGTCAGCCTTCTTGACTCTGTTGAGCTTGCGTGGGAAGAGGATCAACTTGCTCTTGTATTCAGCAAGACGGTCAGCGTTGGCCTGGAGACCTTCAACGCTGCGGTTCTTTCTGCGGTGGTCCACAGAGATACCGATGGAGCGGGCTTCCTTGCGGTTGATTCCAGCAGCCTGAATTCGATTAAAGCAAAAACATGGGTCAGATGCGGCCAGACTGCATGCTCTTCGAATTCCAAAACGTTTCCCATCCATTCCCTTTCCCCATCAACTTCGCAAATTCGAGACCAAGATTCGAGAAAACACACCTTAAGCTCGTCCAGAGAGAATCCACGACCGGCTCTCAACTTGTTGTTGTATCTGACGGTTGGGGCACGGACGGCTGGGCGGAGGAGTCCGTCGACTGGGCGAGGAGCAATAAGAGCGGCCTTCTTGACACGGTTCACTCTTCTGGTCTTCTTTGCGCCTGGCTGGTCGAACCAGGTCTTCACACGCAGCTGCCATCCCTTACGGAAGTGCTGGTTGGGTAAGACGTTGTTGTGCTTCATCTTTTAGGGGCGGGGCCTGCAACAGGTGGAAATCGAGTTAGCCACCTTGAATGAAAACGTAACCTAGCTCGGCAGAAGAGGTTGTTTCGAATTGGTATTGCTGTTGAGATCACTTGAGTCAATATGTCCCAGTGCAATTCCCTATCCCGCCATCCAGCATCGGCATAAGCCACAAGATTCGTCCTAATACGCTGCTGCTTAGTCGCGCATTCGATGCGTTGTTGCTGTTGATGGCCGTGATCGATGGGATGGGGCGTGATTGGGTCATGGCGCTTCGTACTCACTCGTTGATGGACGAAAAATCTTCAAACCGCGACCAAAGCAGCAAACCACAACCCCCTACAAGCCATTCAAAACCATGACAAGACACCATCTGCAAATCCAAGCTACAGATGCGTAAACCTCTCGAGGAATGATTACAGTAGAAGCCATTGACAGCTGGTACACTGTCGAATCCCACCATTGCCAACTGCAGTCAGTTTCAATGCCAAAAACCACCTCATATCGGGCAACAATACGCACGACTGATTCGGTAGTCCCGTGAGTACATTTTCTGGTACTGAATTTGTCGCAAGCGCGAAATATCTGACAATTCCGCCAACGATGGAAAGCCTGAAGACGTGCGCATCCACACACAGCCACACTCACCACAATAGCTTACCCTTTTTTTTGTGATACAACAGTCTCTTTGAACTGCAGCAAATGTCAGATCGAATCGACATGCCCATCTTGAACCATTTCTTTCGAACCTTCAAACCTCTCCAAGACAAGAACTTGAAGGCAGCCATCAAAAACTTTCACGCGCGAAGCGATTTGGAAAGCGCTGATTACCGATCCGCGTATCATCAACTGTGCGACTGGTTCTACGGATGGGACGTGTCGAATGCCGTGGTCGTAGCTGCCGCAGCAGGCGGCGCCAGCAATGTGGATGAGACAGACAATGACCTAGCTGAAGACTTTTCGTTGAAGCGGGTGGCGCGTGAAATTGATATGGCAGAGCCTGGCGAGAAGGTGGAGTGCGAAAGAATTATGCGGACTTTCGAAACGTTGTTTGGATGTGAGTTTTTTTTTTTAATCGCTTTGCAGGTGCCCGTGGCCAAAGCGCGTAGTTTTTAAAATCATTTTCCAGTGTCGAGACGGGTTCTGAAACGATTTCATCTGCAACTTGAGGTTTGGTTTCTTTAGTTTCCTCTGCATTCAACCGACATTGCTCCTCCGTAATAGGAAATGACACCGCGCATCGGACAAGGCCTCGCTACAATGACGAGCAAAATTGACGAAAAAGAAGAGCAGGAAGACGAACTCAAAAAGGAAGATGTGTGGAAGCACGAGCGAAACATTGAAGCGGACGAAGCGGCGGAAGCGGCAAAGCTGGAACAAGAGGCTGCAGATGAGGGAACGCTGGGTAGCTTCGAAGAAATGAGGCAAAAGAGCACGGTAGATGGGCTGATTGTTAAGAAAGGGGACGTGACGCTGGGGCTGGAAGGCAGCAGGCGCAATACCACGTTTGTGGCGCCCGACAGTCCGCACAGCTCTCGCTCCTCGACTCCAGGCAGTGAAAAAATGCACGCCAAAAGTCGATCAAATGAACCCAGGCACAGTGTTATTGAAAAGAACAGTGCATCTGCAAACTCTCCCCCAGTCAAAGGCTTCGAATTCAGTACCCAAACTCCCATTCACGCTCCGGAAGTGCGGCGGGGTCTGCTTCAAGATGGGCCAAACTCCAGCGACGCGAAAATCGGCGTCCAGAGAGACATCAACCTGTGCTACACTGCCGTAAACAAATCTCTCGACTACCTTCTCGTGTGCACATCGAATATAATCCTCGTTCTTGCGTTTTCAGAAATACTTGGGATGGTGAGTTCTCCGGATATATCCATTGGAGGCAATTATTAACAATCCAACTGTTTATTATTCAGAAGGACGTCTTTCAAAAGTACAACTCAGCCGCCCATGAACTCTCGATTGATTTTGTGTCAAACACGTTGAAGACAGTGTGGGATCTGCTAAACAGGGAACTGCCTGATATTACCCTTGCAGAGCTGCGCGATACCTCGCTTCTGAAGCAGCGCATGAAGCAAATCGTCGACATGAATCTCGTGAAAGGAAGCAAAAACCCGCGAGCAAAAGTAAAACTCTTGCACAAAAAGATGGAGCTTGTGCACACGTTCTTCACAGCCGTCGACATTCACATTTTCCCAAACTTTGTTGCGGCGCATCGGGACGGAGTAAAGTGCGCTCGATTCAGCGCGTTTGACAGTAACTTGTGGCTGACGGGGGGCTATGACTGTATCATTCGTATCCACGACTTGAGACCGGCAAACAACCATATTTGCCTCAGTCAGTACGTTGGCCACAAGAGCATTGTGACGGACGTGCATTTTACAAAGGACGACACGCACATTGTCAGCTGCAGCTTTGATCGTACAATTAAAATTTGGAATTCGCAAAGTGCATCCTGCGAAAGAACGCTTGTTGGTCATACCGACAGTGTCATGAGCTGTGACGTGTCGCAAGGTACCTTTCTACTTCTGCCTGGTGTTATTAAATGTTGGTGTAATTGGAATCGTTTGCAGATAATCGCTTCATCTGCTCGGGAGCAGCAGACAATACCGTGCGTCTGTGGGACTTTACTACAGGTGCTTGTGTCGCCGTCATCAAAAAACATTCGCGTTGGGTGAGGATAGTGCGGTTCTCCCCGGATGGCAGGTTTATTGCGAGTGCAGGGCTGGACAACAAGGTATGTTTGTTCGAGGAATTCAGCTGTAGGCTTCAGATTTACCAACTTCTGCCAGATATACGTGTGGGACGTGAAGTTTGTCTCCAACTCCAAAACTCATACTCCAAAACGGTACGGGCTTCGTTTATCTCACCCGGCGTTACTAAAAGAAATTACCTTTATTCAGGATTATCGAAGACCACAGAGACTACGTTCTCGACCTGGCCATGGCAAGGCCTGCATACCTTCTCACCACCTCCAGAGACAACACTGTCCGCATGTTTGATATCAACATTGGCTGCGAAATCTACAGCATCTCCCTGAGTCCATCGTGGGCGTGCACCGTGGACTTTAGCGCAAGCGGAGAGTACTTTGCGACGGGCTCGTTCGACAACAACATTCTTATTTTCAACAGCAAAGACGGAACAATTGTGCGAAGAATCAGGGCATTAAATCTGGGGATCATGTGTGTGCGGTTTCCCAAAGATTTGAGTTATGTTCTTGTTGGGACCCAGGAGGGGTTTGTGCAGCAGATTCCTTTGAATTAAACGTGATATGGCTTGGTCATTGCGAACCCAGAATTTCAAAAAGTGCATGTCGCGTAAACTCTAGCCTGTAGATATCGTAAGTAGAGTGAACGAAGTAGTTCACTGACGCTGCATCGCAACTGGAACACCAGAAATATCACATTGCAAAATGAATTTATAGCTGCCAAGTCTGCCAGGATGCTGTTCGGTGCTGACTGGGCTCCGCGGTACTGTCTTCCAGAAAGTCGCTCCGAATTGAGAAATTAAGGGATATGGCTCAGAGGAGAGAAGAATTGTTTAAATGAGGCGGTCATTGAACGACATACGGTGCCATGAAGGGGATCATAGTAAATAAAGGTGAGCTAAAGTAAAAAAGAAAACAGAAAAAAAACTGAAAGATGGAGTGTTTTCTGCGAAGCTTCAGCCAAGGAACACCCCTCGGAATCATGAAGCTATCTCCCTCAGTGTTTGGCCTGACTCCACGAGCCGATCTGATGCACAGAGTCGTCATGTACGAGGAGGCTTGGCGGCAGCAGGGCACGGAGAGCTCTAAGTCCCTCGGACAGGTCAGCGGGGCCTGCTTTTTACACACAAATCTACATTCTCCGCAATAGGTGCTCAATTCGAACTTCTTCAATCCCGGCGCTGCGCTTGTTTAGGTCCGAGGAACCACCCGAAAACCATTCCCCCAAAAAGGAAGAGGAAAGGCGCGAGTTGGAACGCTGCGTGCAGCCCACTTTGTTGGAGGTGTGTGTGCGCGACAATAGCATCAGCAACTCGTACTTAACCGTATCTTTCGCCAGGTTACGCTGTTCATGGACCGAAGCCTGGACCTCGCATGCCCGACATTAATCTGAAAGTATACAACTCGGCCATTCGACACGCTCTCTCTACAAAGTATGCACAAAACCAGCTCGTGGTTGTGGACTCCCTATCCCTGCCCAACGATTTAAAATTGACACTTGCGGAGCGTTTGGAAATGTTGGGAATTCGGGGCAAAAAAGCATATCTGATGTATGGAGATCTGGAGCCGGCCGAACATCTTGTCCGCTCAGCGGACAAGTTCCTGTCGAAACCCAAAACCGAAGATGTTCCTCATGGAGAGAAGCGGTTGTTGGTTTCGAGTGCCGATTTAGTGAGCGTGTTGCCTGTGCTGGAGAATGAGGTGCTCGTGCTGGATAAGGCGGCTGTTGAATTGCTGGAGGAAATGTATGCAATGGAGGAGTTGAATGCAGTCTGAGTACCTGCCGTGCCTTTGTCGGGAAAACAATTAAACGAATCTCTGACGATGCTTTTATTGCGACTATGGAGCATTTTGCGCGTATGATGTTGTCGCTCAACTGCCAAAGTTATGCAAGAAAAGGATTCCAAAAGAACTGTCTCTGAGAAGCACCAACGCCTGCTTGAGGACACAATTGTTTGGTGGTAATCCGGCTAATGTGGAAAGGTGAAGGTTTGAAACTCTGATTTTATTCTTCAGAAGATTCGCAGAGAGCTTCATTTTCGGACGACTGTTACAGACAGCAAAGAAAAGGCAAGTGCTCAGCGACGGCTGATGGGCTCCCACTCTGAAATCTTTGGCTTAACGGTGCTGTAGGTTTTGAAGGCCGCCGTTGTTCCAGTGTAGTTTTCTGTGCTTTCAGTAGTGTAGAAGGGCTTTGGGATTGTGCTTTCCGAGGGTATGTCGTCCGTGAATCGGGAGAGCCATTGGTGCCTTCATTCAAAAAAATTAAATAAAAAAAGGGTGAGGCCAAGTGAGTTTTATCAACATCACAGCCTTGTAAATAATTACCATTCGGGAGGAACCTGCGTGGCATCGTAGTTCCACTTATCGTACAAAACCCATCTATCACGACCTGCGATGAGAACACAAATGCTCAGTATTCGATGAATCGTTTCGAGAAGATCCAGGCAGTCGCTTCCTAAAATTCCTCCTCATTTGCTGATGTTGCCGCCCATCTCCGATCGCACAAAATCACCCTTCCCAACCAAAAAAAAAAAACGAGCATTTCGACGCATAGACAGTGCCCACTCACCCATCACATCCATCCTGTTTTCGTAGTATTCGTTTCCAAATTGATCCTTTCCAACGAGCGTTCCGACTTTTGGCGTGTCCCTGTTGTGTGCAATTGAGGTGTGGTGTCAACAGCGAAGACAATACAGGCACATGAAGACTCTTGATCTCACAGCGTCACAATCTGCTTGAAGGTTTTTCTGATGCCGTGGGCTTTCACCGCCTGGAGCTGTTGTCAGGGTTTAGTGCGTGCGTTGGCTCAACAGCGAGCAAGATGGGCCTCACCGTGGCAAATACGACTGGGTGCGAAGTAACATTAAGCAGAGGGAGGAGAGTTAGATGAATCTGCGCGCAGCAAGGCTCGTCAGCTACCGTTGTTCCAAGAAGACATGTTTTTTTTTAAGGAAAACGAAGACTTTTGCAGATAAAGTTAAAAACCAGGAAATCCATAAATTTACTTCTGTCTGAACATCACATTGTTCGTGTGGCCTCACACACTTTCTTGGCCCCCAAAACGCGACTCGCTGCCTGCTGGACTAGTTGACTGAAGAAGCCCGCAGACCTACATCTCCTACGGTACCCGTGCGTGCAAAAGTGAAAAAAACACAATGGCGTCCGCGCTTCTGAACTATGCTCAGCTATCTGGTTCCTACGACGGATCACAAGAAGAATTTAATCGCCAGGAACGCGTGGCAGTTGTTGTGGAGACAGGAATAACGATGGGGTCGTCGGCGATCCAGCTGATCCTCTTTGGCATCATCATCTTCCGCGAGCGACGCGGCCTGCACTGGAAGGCGTTCACCGCACCAATCAACCTGCTCCTACTGTCCATGATCACCTCCAATTGCGCTCAGTTTGCTTTTTTTTATCTGAAGAAGGTGACCACCGCCGATTCCACAAGTCAAGTGCTGTATCTGACAATGAACGAAATCATGATTGCCTGTCTCCAAACCGGAATCGTGGTCTATTCATGGTACCGTGGTCTCCCAGTCATTGAGATCGTGCTACCGGTCACTGTCAAGCCCTTGACCTGGACCGTCTACCTGTATCCAGCCATCCAGCTTGCTCGCGTGGGGCTCTGCATCGCGGCAATGGACAAGACTAGCTCCCATTTCCATCGAATCAATGCCGTTCGGAATGTTGTTTTCATCATTGGAGACGTGATTATGGTCTTCTTTGACATGTTTGTGCTTGTGTGTTACTTGAAGTACCTGCGCCGCACTGCGCCGATGGATTACGCTGCCATGCATATTAACCATCTGAAGATCCTGGCTCGGTATGGTGTCTGTTCTGGCGTGCTCGCCATCTTTTGGTTCTCCTCATTCTTTGTGAGCTACTTTGTTCCTGTGAACCCGCAAAGTCCTGCGAGCATGCTGTTTATCATCAATTGGGGCGTGTACAGACTTGTCTCCACCGTATTTCTGTTTATCCAACTCTCGATGAAGTTTTCTTTGCTCCGATCAAGAGGCCTGGAGTCTGAGGAAAAGAAAAAAGTTGTTGAGGATGCAAAGCGGCAGACAAGTGACTCTCTTGGTGGAGGATGTGTGGGGGGAACAGGCAGGAAAACTGTCTCAGACTGATGACGTGAATTTCTTTTACATAAACTCATGATACCCCTCCAACATACAGTTTCAACTCATAACAAACACCAAAGAAAACTAAGATGAATTGTAAATGAGGAATCACCAGCACTGTCTTCCCACACGGATTCTACATCTATCAGCTAGTATGTCGCGCATGTCAGCGCTTGGTGGCCTGTTCTGTGACCACTGTTTCGTTGCTTGATTTTCTGTTCTTCCCACCTGCACATCCACCTCCACCTGCTCCTCCACATTTGGGCTTGAGCTTGGGTTTAGATTTGGGCTCAGGACCAAAAATGGGGTTGGTTTTCCCATGCTCCAATCCATACTCAACTTGCCGCTTGAAATTGGCAAGAGCCATCATGTCTTGCTGCCACCATCTGCTGCATGATTTGTTTTTGCAATGTAGCAAATGATGGATTTCATGAAGTTTTCCGTCACATCTTGTTTGACTTATTGGGCATCCAACCTTCCTATTGCAGTGTGTGCACACACTGGAAGTGTATCGTTCATCAATGGTCACCATCTTGAATTTCCAGGCAATGATTTGTCAAAGTCCAATAACCGGTGTGGAGGGTGGAACTGCTGAGGCCTGGGATGGCGGAGGCAGCATTCGGGGATCATGTTTTGTTGTTGTTGTTAACTTTTCTATTTTAAGGAATTGTCAGAATTTTGGTTGTTCAGATTTATTGTGCATCCAGCACAAAATTGGAGAAAGGGCAAATTGAATTTCCCTGCCATTAAATATCCCAGCCTCTGTTCCCCATGTCGTCACCCAACCGCATCATGCAGCAGCCACCCACAACCGATACCAGTAAGATCACTGCATTTTTTGCACTTACACAGACCAATTGAAGCTGTTTCCAGTTGTTTCTGCCATGGCCAAATCCAAATCCTCCAACCAAGAACTGATCACGCTGCAAATTGTCAGCAGTTCCCCCTCAATGTGCCTCCTGGACCATATAAAACCAGTGTTGCAATGTCTGTGCAGGAGTTCATTGGTCAGCAAGTGACACTGCAACCACCTGTTGAAATCAATTCTGCTAGTATTGTGTCAATGGCAAGGCCACATGTGTTTCGTGAAATAGTTGTCCCTCTCCTTGACAACAATCCTTTTGCAATATGCACCTGAGTTGCTGCCAGATGCATCTCCTGCTGATATGGAGCCATTCCTTCTCTTCAAGTCAACCAAAAACAGCAAGAAGTCACTCAGGTTGCTGGATATTAATACCACACTACTGGCAAAATGGAGCACTGAAACAGTTATGCTATGTGTCCAAAAGTTTGGCAACAGGATGGACAAACTTGATTTGTTTCGAAAAGCAAAGCAGGCACTGTTCCTGCAGGACAAAACAGACCAATCAGGGGCAGTGCAGACCACAGCAGTACTTAATCTGATAGAAGACTCAAGGCTATTCACTCAACATGATACACAACATTGAATGTCAGTTACTGACTTTGGGCAAACTGGATCACAACACATCCAGCCTACATGCAAGAGAAACTCATTGAAGACTGCCCACCAACGGTCCTGGTCCAGAATTTTGATCATGCAGCCACTGAGGCTGCTGTCCATAACCAAAGGACAAGGCAATCCAATGAGGTAGCAATTTGACAGAACAAAAGTGCAATTGATGGCTATGAACAAACACTTGAGTGCTTGCAACATACAAAGCGTTCTTTGGAGGAGGCAGAAGCTCAAGCTAAAGGTGCTTCATGCATTAAAAATTCGTCACAGTGTTTTGATAGACTTCAGCATGTTGCTGCAGCCTTGGGAGGTTGGGAATAGTTTGGACTTGCTAGCAAGGGTGGGATAGCAAGAAGATGTTGACCATGCTTAACTTGGACTGGACTTTACTGTTTTTGTTGCTGTTGCCTTTTGTTTTTGTTGTTGTTATCCAAAATATTCAAAACCAGGCATTTCAGCAAAGCCCATTCCAGATGCTACACTGGGAAGGACCATAACCACACTTCCCAAATAGCTTTGTGAAGTCACAGTTGGCAAATTTCAACAACACTAAAGCAACAACTGCCAGTATATCCTGTCAGTCATTCTCTTTGTACTCCTTCTGAAGCTCTCCTTTGACCATGCCAAACACAAGCTCGATTGGATAAAAAATGGACAGTAAGCTGGCAAAAAAATTGGATAAATCCCCAGTGACTGCAAATAGTACACGATGTTTTTGTCGCAATGGATTCAAGCCCCATCCAGAATCCAAACTGAATGCTGCCCAGGGTACTGCCAAACATTCTGACTCAATGCAAAATCATAGCAGTATGCAGTAACCTTTGTGTCATTGAACATGCCTTCTGTTGAATACATGTCAAGCAAGCCACCAATTCCAATGAAACAGAGGAGTGAGAAATGAGGCTTGTGAGTAAATTCAGCCTCTCTCTGCACTTTCCATATCCACGTGTGGCAAGCATGTCCTGATTGTCATATGAAACTTCGTCAAGGAAGACCAGATTTTCGAGAATCTGAGGGAGATCCATCAACTCTTGAGTGAATTGAACAATGTCAGCTTTGCTGATTTGGATTGCTCCCCATTTGAAGACTTTCCACATGAGACCAGCCTCTTTGAGTATAAACAAGATTGTTGATGTTGATATGCTGGCATCAGGAAACTGTGATGCAAACAGTTCTTTTGCTTGCTTGAGAAACAGAATAGGTCTCTTTTGATACAGTTCGACTAGCCACTAATGCCATTCTGGACCATGCCTCTTGTAGACTTTTAAACGTAAGAGACTGTTTCAAGTATGAAAATTTAAAGCGACGAAAAAAAATAGAGATGGACAAAAAGATCTGATTGGTCAACAGAAGAACGACATCGCTTTAAATTTGGACAGAAAAAAAAGAGGTCTTTCAGCCCCTTTTTTTTCCATTTCATCGCTTTAAAAAAAAAAAAGGGCAAACAACACAGCTGGTGAGCCCTGAATCTACACACACTGTGTCCCCACAACTCACCACCTTGCGGCCTCTGACCAGTTGCAAATGGATGTGCGCATATTGGCAACAATAATTGTTGTTTGTGTTGTTGGTGGCATGGTGATTCCAACCACAGCAACTGTGGCAATGCTTGATGGCTGTTCTGTACGTGCAGATCGCAAGCGTAAGCTGTCCTCTCATATTGGTCAATGGCAGGCACTAAAAAACGACGTGGAATACAGCTGCCTGTGGTACAAACGAAAGTTCCGATGCAAACAACGAACCTTCCGGGCGTTGCTGCAACTTATCGAAACAGAATGGTTGCATGTTCATGAGCCACTTCATTGGAACACGCATTTTGCAATCAAGGATCAGTTGGCCCTTACCCTGCACTATCTGGCACACCCTGGAACGCTTGATGAGTCTGCTGCATTTGCAGGCATGAGAGCAAGAGCTCAGCCAGTCGCTTCATATGGCAGATTGTGGCTGTCATTAATACTCGGCTGAAACCCATGTTTGTATGGCTCCCTTGGACTGCACAAGAATGGGAACAATGCCGAATCAGAATGTCAGGCCGTGCGAAATTTCCAAATGCGTATCTTGCCATTGATGGGACCCTATTCGAAATAGAGCAGCCAGTCGATTTTGAAGGCTACTATTGTCGGCATTTTTATCCTGCATTGAACGCGCAGATTGTCATTGATGCCAACCTGATCATTCGGGATTTCGATATCCGACCAGGGTCTCATAACGACAAGCAAATTTTCAGAGCATCCCGTTTTGGCAAAAACATCCACCGCTGGCTTCCTGTGAATGGACACATTGTCGGAGACGCTGGCTACACATTCTATGTGCATGTCATGATTCCATTCGAAATCCATGAAAACATGACAGACGAGCAAATGAACTACAATCACATCCATTCAAAAACGCGAATCTGTGTTGAAAATGCAATTGGCTTGGTGAAGGGACGATTTTGGCGCTTAAAACGTGTACTGGATCAAAAGCCACATTATGAAGATCAAGGCGGCGATGTGGAGGTGCTTGTGGAGGCTCCAGTTCTCATGAGTCGCATCATTCAGTCAAGTTTTGTTCTTCACAATATTTTTACTTTTTTGAAAGACGACACTGATTTAGCAGAGGGAGAGGACAATGGGGAAAGTGATGGCAGTGATGACCAAAATAGTGCAAATGATGACTCAGAAGGTGTGAGCAAAGAGGATGGTTTGGTGGCGAAAGCGAAATGGGATCTAATTGCAGAGTTTTTGTGGTTGGGTTAATAAATCTTTATTCATGGTGGCAGCAAACACTTGCTAATGAGTTAGAGAGCACAACTGGTGTTAACTGTTGCTTTGAGCTGTTACCAACATTTCGAAGAAAACTTTCGAGCAATTGCGACACACGCGCGTTGCTGTCAGCAACTGATTGCAGGTGCTTTGACGTTTCTTGTTGACTGTCCGCAATTGCTTTCATGTGCTTTGAACTTTCTTGTTGGCTGTCAGCAATTGCTTTCAATTGCTTTGAATTTTCTTCGCTACTGACTGCTTGTTGGTTCAGGAGAGATTCCAGATTCTTGAACTGAGGATCAGCCTTGTGAGATACAGCAATAGCACTTGAAATATCGCTTATACTGTCACCAATCCTGCCTCCCAAGTTTTCAAGCGCTCCAGCAACGTCAGTCTTCGCGCGCTTCGGTTTCGGCTCCAGTTTCTCCTGTTTCGATTCCAGTTTCTCCAGTTTTGATTCCGACTGCTTTGATGCTGCTGCTGGAGGTAGGCCAATGGATTCTCGCATCATCTTGTCAGCTCTTTGCTTCTCTGTCAATTTCATCCTCTTGACTGGTGGTTTTCCAATGGTAGAGTCACTTTTGTTGGCATCCACTGTATCATCAAGAGAGTCAGTGTCGGAGTCAATTTCAGTGAGGCTGCCAGATGAGGATACAGTGGAGCTTGAAGACCCAGCAACTGCATTCTTGGAAGCTGCCATGAAAGTTTGAAACTTGGCAAGCACATCTTCTTGTGGCATGGTAGCTCCATCCTCTGTGTCACCGAGAGTCTCGCTGTTCAGCCCTGACTTGCTTCCGAAGTACAGCACCATGGATTCAAAACATTCTGGCTTCTTGGTCTTCTTCTCTGAGTTGCCAGTCTGTCCTTCCTCAGCCTTCAGTTTGCTGAAGAGGCTTCTCAGGGCCTGTACCTTGGCCTTACACTGTTCCACAGTGTATTCGACTTCCATTTCGAGCTGCAGAGTCAATCGTATCTTGTGCCAGCCTCTTGCAATGTCATCCTTGTTCTTTGCATTCTGGAAGCAATACGCAAATGTGTCGTATCAAAGACGCAGTAGCACGTTGGCTTGGGGTCCAGTCCAACTGGCTGGTTCAACTGGTGGTGCAGAACAGTCAGTAGTAGCATTCTTTTTGGGGCGTCCTCGCACTTGCTTTACGGAGCCTGGATTTGCCTGCGTGATGTCCACAGGAGTTGTGGAGGTACTGATGGACCCTTCAACTGGAGCAATCTTCCCCAGAACGGGAGTTGAGGGCATCGCTTTTTTTTGATACTTGAAACAAAACGCAAATCGGGCATTTAATTCTCAAATCTTTATTTTCTGATTTGAGTACTTGAAACAGTATCTAACACAAGTTTCGCCCTGTTTGTGAACCCCTGATAGTAGTACAAATACAGGCAATGATAATGGACTTCAGCAGAGGCCTGTTGGTGGTGCACAGTTTGCAGAATGTCCATTCAGGGAAGGCCAGGACAGAAACAACTGGAAATGCCTTCAATTGGTCTGTATAGGTGCAGAAAAATGCAGTGATCTTACTGGTATTGGTTGTGGGTGGCTGCTGCATGATGCGGTTGGGTGACAACACAGGGAGGGATATTTAATGGCAGGGAAATTCATTTTGCCCTTTCTCCAGTTTTGCACCAGACGCACAATATTTTAACTTGGTGGATAAAAGTGTTCAGTCAAGGTTCAGTGAGCAACAACTACAGTATCGCCTGCAATGGAGAGCACCATTGAATCAAGAGGATATCAATTGTGTTAGTTATTGGCAGGGATCAGATAGTTACAGAGCTGCAAATTCTACCTGCTACAGCAACTCCAACTTGTCTTCATACCTGTTGAGGGTCTTCAGTCTTTGTATGGCAAACTCCCAATCAGTCTGATTGGAGTATAAGGAGTCATTGATCCTATGCTCGACACCAGCATGGGTGGTTGATTTGGCATATTTGGTGTGGTCACCCCACTCCAGCAAAGAACCAATTCTCAGTTGCCTTCATTGAATTTGGACTGTGTTGGGTAAAGGAAGTATCTGGTTGAATGTACTAATATACAAAACAGTGTGATGGTGCAAAGGCTTGTGGCAGGGGGTGCCTTTGTAGTTTGGGTTCAACATATTACAAGCTAAGTACCTCAAAACATAACCTCTATTGTTCTCTATGTAGCTGAACACCCCAGGTTTGTGTTTTGAGATCAAGTTTTGCACACAATGCTTTCGCTCCATTAGGGGGTCTCAATTACAGATGGTGATGGATCTCCTGCTGGAAGAAAAATAATACAGGTGGAAAAACACAGGAGTTTTGGCCTGGTTTTTTTGAATTTCTTGCTTCATCCATCATCATGGGATCCTCAATTTGTTTTTGATGGTGGAAAAACAAACAAAATGCCAACAGAGTCTGAACGAATGCAGCTCCTGAGGCAGCTAGAAGAGCAGCTGGTGATTGAAGAATTTCATCTCAATACCAGGCTGCTCATTGGCAAAGTATCAGCCATTGATGATCATTATTACAATGCCCTTTGAGACCTCCATGCTGCAGTCAAATGCACAAGATACCTGAGCAATCACAACTACATAGGCAGACCATTATGATATGAGAATATCATAGCGCAAACAAATGATCGGGACTTCAGAGAATGGTATCGACTGACAAAGAGCCAGTTTGGACATTTACTGGCTGCCATTCAAGATCATCCTGTGTTTCAATCAACAGTAGGAAAACAACAGACACATCCTGGTAAGGGTTGTTTTGAGTTACCACTCACTGCTATCTAACTATTTTTAAGGAAATCAGTTGATTGTCACTCTCGCATGGATTCCTTTCTTTGGAATGGGAGCAAGTTACACCTGCACAAGAATGAAAGTCAACACGTGCGTTGGGTCAATAAGAAACTATGAAAAATGTGTGGTGAAGGCCATCCTGGCTTTGCGCGATGCAACGATCTTTTGGCCAGATCAAAGAGAATGCTGAGAAATTGCCTTTTGAATCCAACTCCAGTATGGCTTTCCAAATTGTGTCAGCTTTGTAGACAGTTGCTTGTTCAATTTGACCAAAAAACCTTTGCTTTATGGCGAGGACTATTTCCATTGCAAGTGTGGCTATGGAATCAATGCCATGATATTCTGTGATGACAAGCACCGCATTTGCTATTTCCTAGCTGGATTTCCAGGATCCTCTCATGACCAACGCATGCTGAATAACACCAAGGTGTTCCAGAACATTGCCAACCACTTTGGTTCAAATGAATATGTCCTTGTCAATTCATCTTTCACTCCACATATGCACTTGATTCCATGTTCCACTGGAGCACTGGCAAGAAAAGTTCAATGAAAAAATAGCCAAGCCTGAAATTATTTCGGAGCACACAAATGGAATCTTGAAGGGCCGGTGGGGAATTCTGAAGCAGATACTATTGTGCGTGCAGTGCCAAATTGGAGAAAGGGCAAAATAAATATCCCAGCCATTAAATTTCCCAGCCGCACTCCCTCGCGTCGTCACCCAACCGCATCACGCAGCAGCCACCCGCAACCAATACCAGTAAGATCACCGCATTTTTCTGCACCTACACAGACCAATTGAAGGCGTTTCCAGTTGTTTCTGCCATGGCCAAATCCAAAGTCCTCCAACCAAGAACTGATCGCGCTGCGAATTCTCAGCAGCTCCCCCTCAGTGTGCCTCCTGGGCTGTATAGAACCATGGTTGCAATGTCTGTGCGGGAGTTCATTGGTCAGCAAGTGACACTGCAGCCACTGATCGAAATCAATTCTGCCAGTATTGACGAATTCAGAGAGGCTATTGTGTCAATGGCAAGGCCACACGTGTTTCGCGAAATTGTTGTCCCTCTTCTTGACAACAATCCTTTGAAATATGCTCCTGAGTTGCTGCCAGACGCGTCTCCTGCCGATATGGAGCCATTCCTACTCTTCAAGTCAACCAAAAACAGCAAGAGGTCAGTCAAGCTGTCGGACATCAATACCACACTACTGGCAAAATGGAGCAATGAAACGATTATGCTGTATGTCCAAAAGTTTGGAAATGGGATGGACAAACTTGATTTGTTTTGAAAAGCAAAAAGCGCACTGTTCCCACAGGACAAAACAGACCAATCAGGGGCAGTGCACAACACAGCAGTACTCAATCTGATTGAAAGACTCAAGACTGTTCACTCAGCATGATACACAGCATCAAATGTCAGCTACCAACTTTGGGCAAACTGGATCACAACACAGCTGGCCCACATGCAAGAGAAACTCGTTGAAGACTGCCCGCCATCAGTCCTGGTCCAGTATTTCGATCATGCAGCCACTGACGCCGCTGTCCATAACCGAATGACAAGGCAATCCAATGAGGTTGCAATTCGACAGAATGAAAGTGCGATTGACGGCTATGAACGAACACTTGAGTGCTTGCAACCTACAAAGCGTTCTTTGGAGGAGGCAGAAGCTCAAGCTAAAGGCGCACTTCATGCGTTAAAAATTCGTCGCAGTGTTTTGATCGACTTCAGCGTGTCCCTGCAGCCTTGGGAGGTTGGGAATAGTTTGGACTTGCTGGCAAGAGTGGGATTGCAAGAAGATGTTGACCATGCTTAACTTTGGCTGGCCTTTATTGTTTTTGTTGTTGGTGCCTATTGTTTTTGTTGTTACCCAAAATACATGCTTTATTCATAACCAGGCATTTCAGCAAAGTCTATTCCAGATGCTACACTGGGAAGGAATCCACGTGGACCATAACCACACTTCCCAAAAAGCTTTGTGAAGTCACGGTTGGCAAATTTTAACAACACCAAAGCAACAACTGCCAGCATATCCTGTCGGTCATTCTCTTTATACTCCTTCCGAAGCTCTCCTTTGATCAAGCCAAACACAAGCTCAATTGGATTGAAAAATGGACAGTAAGCTGGCAAAAAAATAGGATAAATCCCAAGTGACCGCAAATAGTAGACAATGTTTTTGTCACAATGGATCTGAGCCCCGTCCAGAATCCAAACTGAATGCTGTCCAGGGTACTGCCGAACATTCCCACTCAATGCAAAATCACGGCAGCATGCCGTAAACTTTGTGCGATCAAAAGTGCCCTCAGTTGAATATGTGTCAAGCAAGCCACCAATTCCGATGAAGCAGAGGAGTGAGACGCGAGGCTTGTGAGTAAATTCACCATGGTAGACCAGCCTCTCTCCGTGCATTCCATATCCACGTTTGGCAAGCATGTCCCGATTATCAAATGAGACTTTGTCGAGGAAGACCAGATTTTCGAGAATCCAAGGGAGATCTATCAACTCTTGAGTGAATCGAACAATGTCAGCTTCGCTAATTTGGATTGCTCGCCATTCCAGGACTTTCCACGTGAGACCAGCCTCTTTGAGTATAAACAAGATCGTTGATGTTGATTATGCTGGAACCAGGAAACTGTGATGCAAACAGTTCCTTTGCTTGCTTGAGAAACAGAACAGGCCTCTTCCGATACAGTTCGACTAGCCACTGACGTCGTTCCGGACCATGCTTCTTGTAGACTCTTGCCTTTTGTGCTCGCTCAGTTCCACCCCCCTGTTCGTACTGATCAATCCAGTGCGTGATTGTTGACCCAACCTTCCCAAACATACGGGCAAGTTTCGCCCTGTTTGTGAACCCCTGATAGTAGTACATATACAGGCAATGGTAACGGACTTCAGCCGAGGCCTGTTGGTGGTGCACAGTGCGCAGAATGTCCATTCAGGGAAGGCCGGGACAGAAACAACTGGAAACGCCTTCAATTGGTCACTATGGATGCAGAAAAATGCGGCGATCTTACTGGTATTGGTTGCAGGTGGCTGCTACGTGATGCGGTTGGGTGACGACACGGGGGAGTGAGGCTGGGATATTTAATGGCTGGGATATTTATTTGCCATTTCTCCAATTTGGCGCTGCACGCACAATACATGTAGTGAAGGACAAAAAATCAATGAACCACATTCTAAAACTTATCACTATTTGTGTGATTCTGCATAATCTATTAGTTGACTCTGTTGACAGAAGCTGGCTTGGCAGGGCGCAAGGACAAATCAATGAAGGAGATGACAATGACAAAGATGACGGTGATGGAAATAACACTGTTGATGGTGAGCTTTGGCATGCTCATTCTTTGGATATTGCAGGACTGCAAAGATGTGAGGAAATAGTGTCCTATTTCAAGGAAGCTGGATTCATCTGACAATAAAGTAGTGGTATGATCATCAGCTTTATTTATTTCACAAATTCTCCTCATCTGATGCCAGCTCCGGAAAAAGTTCATCCAATCTGCTCTTGGTGAGCATTGTTTTCATTTGAACCCGCTCTAGCATTGCTTGTAAATTTTCTTTTTTCCACACTCAGCTTCACTCTTTCAACTTCAATGTGATGAAGAGCTTCCTCCCTGGCAATACATTCTTTTTCCAAAGCAAATCTGTCCCTCTCCAACCTTTCGTTCTGCTCTGCTGTTTCTTGCTGTCACCGCGCAATTTCTTGCTGTGCTTTAATAGCTGCCACTCTATCAGCATCAAGTGCAGACAGTCTGGATTTCGCAACTGACTGGTTTGCTGTCTTTGAGCGTCTTGGACTTGCAATCATTGGCACCTTTGGACTTGGAGTTGCAATCACTTTCGACTGTGAAGAATCAGATGTTTCATTCTCTTTTGAGCTTGAATCGCTGGAGTCATCCATCAGGTTATCAGAAGTAAGAAGTGGCCTGGAGGATGGTTGATCTGCAAACACTGGATGCAAGAGGTCAAAGTGCAGGCAAGCCCATTTCACGTATGCATCCACTTGACTTATGCGTTCATCCATGTCAAGTAATTCATCTTCCATAATCCTGCTGCCAGTTCATGCCTTCCAATCCCATGCCACGCGATAATCTTTTTCCAGGCAAGTGATTTTTGCCCTGACTGCTGCTGCAGTGCGACCAGCTTGCCATGCTGTGCCAGCTTAGCAGCAATCTCTCCTGCCAAAATGTCTTTTGTTTTGCCTGTTTGACCATGCCCCCCTTTCCATCAATTGTAGTTTCTGTGGTCAGATAGCCACTCAATCAAGATATCCAGGGAGCCGTTGTCTTTCCAATTGTGGCCTTCTGCAGAACAGAAAAGTATCACTTCACTTTTACATCAATATCTATGTAACTCACTGTTTGCTTCAGCTTCAGCTGCCTCTCACTTTTCCTGCTGCTTCCTTTCTTTCTCCTTGTCTTTTTTCTTTCTTTTTTTTGCTTGCTCCATCTCCTTTTCCTCCACTTTTCTACGCTTTTCCTCTTCTTTTCTTATCCTTTCCTCCTCCTTTAATCTTTCCTTCTTCTCCTTTTCCTCCTCCTTTAGTCGTTCCTTCTTCTGTTTTTCCTCCTCCCTTAATTGATCCTTCTTCTCCTTTTCCTCCTACTTCCAGTTTGCCAACTCCAGTTTAAGTGCATCAAATGACAAGCAGTGGCTTAGTGTTGGGGCAATTTTCTCTGCATCCGAATCGCTGATTTCACCTGACTTTGCACTTTTCTCTGTGCCAATGGATGCGTTTTCATTGTTGTTTTTGTCGCAGGAAGCATTGTGGACAGATGGACCATCACTGTACGCAGGTATTGTGTATATTTGAAACGAATTTTCTTGGGTGGAAGCAGTTGCAACTGTTGCAAGGGTGCTTAGGTGATCCACTGAATTTTGATTGGAGAATGAAGTCCTGTCACTTTGTCTTCACTTGAACTTGCACAATGTTAACTTGAAGTTTTCAAAATGACCCGCTGCTGCTCACCTTTCTCATTTCTGGCCAGTTTCTGTTCCAACTCAGGATGGATCAGGTTGGAGCGGATTGGATTGGGAAGAGAAAAAAAAGGACTGTTTTGGAAAAATAAAAGCCGAATTTTTTTATTTGTTCCACCATCATTGGCAATTGAGACCCCCTATTTTTCCAAGACTGCAAATGCTTTATTTTACACAAGTTTGGAAATTTATATAAAACTCATCACCATGATCTCACTCTCCCACATGACAACCCTCACCAAGTTTGTCATCAGGTATTGGACTCTATCACCTATAGTCATTCAACAGTACTACAAAGGTACAACCTGCAGGCTATACTAAACATTCAGCAGAAACACACCAGTA
>QEAP01000299.1:405-27948 GCA_006535975.1 Chytriomyces confervae | reverse complement strand
GCTTTCGCACCGACAAAATAGTATGGAAGTTTCCAGTAGGCGTAAATGGGAAGCATGATTGGGAGCTGGTAACTCAGGTATGGAGCAATTTTGAGGAAAATGGAACGCTCGTGAAGTGCCTCAACGACAAGCTTGTATTGCTCGATATCGAGTTCTTTGAAAGCTTTCTCGAGATATCTTACACCGCCGTGTACAAGTTTCGTGGATCTGGATGACGTTCCTTTTTTTAAGAAGGACAAAAACCCCGATCAGTGTCAAAACACCAAAACGACGGGAAAAGAGTCGAAAGTAAGCCCTTTTTTTTTTTTTTTGCAAAACAAACCTGAAGAGAAATCGTCGCGTTCGACCAGAGCCACTTTCAGGCCACGTGTTGCCGCGTCCAGTGCGCAGCCGACACCCGTCGCGCCACCGCCGCAGATAAGCAAGTCAAACTCAGGCTCGGCCTCAGCGGGCACGGCCTTGCTTGCCGATATACTCGATGAAAACCATGACTTGGAAACGGGCTGCGTTGGTGTCTCTGGGCAGCCGAGCCGACTTTTTTTTTTGTGACGTGCCGAAAAGAAGAGCCAGTGTCAGAATGATTACTCATCAGCGCTCGATGCGTTAATAAAAAGACAGACCGAAGCATTTCATCTCGACTCGGTGGGACCCACAGCTGTGCGGGGTCTGTGGATGTGGCCGCAGCGAGATGGGACAGGGCGTCTGCGTGGGTGTGGGACTGGCTCTTGACGAGGGAGTAGACGCCGATACCGCCGACACCTGCAGCCAGCATCTGGACCTTACGTGAGTGCCGCGTGTAGAGTCCTCGGAGCATAGAATGTTGTTGCTGTTGTTGTAGTTGTTGTTGTTGTTGGGGGGGTTGCAGACAACTAAAAAACGTCAACTTTCTTCTTGTGATAAATTCCAGATTTACCTCATGGGACACACGGCTTTTGTGATTCAGAGCACGCAGCAATCATTCATCAGCGCACTGCTACTCATGGGCCCAACGTTACCCTTCTTACTAATATGATATAACATGGCATAGCTTATTTATTATTTGCTATTTTGTTATGTTGAAAGAGACACAACGTCAACAAGCGCTTTATTAAACAGCCGGTGTCGATGCAGTCACAGCAGCAGCCGGTTTGGCTGGGATCGGGAATCGTTTGATAATCACAAGCTTTTGATTGCGCTTCCAGAACTCCAACAGCGAAAGTGCAAGCTTTCCAGGCACGTCCTCTTGCACATAGTGCCACGACTCTGGGTAAACAACTACTTGAAATTTGCCTACAGAAATCACAAGTTAGCTGTGCGTTTCACACTGCACTCTCAAATTTGGGTCCACACCTTGCATCTGCCCAATCATCAACTCTTTATCGAGCCGGTCTGTTCCAGCGAGAAGCAGCTGTCTCCCACATTTAAGTCCCAAAAATTTCGCCGAAAGACCATCGAACCAGCCTGGGACAGGTCGAATTCACTGTTAACGATCGTTGAAATGCTTTTTTTTTTTTTCGACAAACGCACCTCTCCAATGAGGCTCTGATGCAGCCAGATCTGTCCTCCAATGATACATGGGAGGTTCGCCCTTTTTGACAAGCAACGGCGGAACTGAAATCTGAGCCGACTCCTTATTTTGAACTAGATGGCTTCGCAGTCTGGAAGCAATATCGTTGGTTCAATTTGAACTTGTTGTTCATGTGACATGATCCAAAAAAGGATTAGAATGCACTCACGTCCACTTGATTGCGTCTTCGACAGATCGAAATTTCGAAGGCTTCGCTTTCAAAATGCTGTTCATGTGCGCCAAAGATTCAATCGCGGTGCCTGTTTTCACAAGTTAAAGTTCGCGATCGAAGAGATTGTTTTGAAAACAAAAACTCTGTTCACCTTCCACCACATCAATCACTCCAACACCGACAATATTCTTGATGCCGCCCTTCTGGCACGCGTCAACAACCACAGCGCCGCCCATCGAGTGGCCCACAAGCACAATTTCCTGGTCCGCATCTCTTCGAACTGCCTCGACAACGCGAATCAAGTCATCCGACAACTGCGACAACTCCAAAGCTTCATTCTTGCATACAGTCGCACCTGTCAAACAGGATCATGACAAATTATTTGAAATGGATTGACGATATGATGCATTTGACTTGAAACAAACTTTAAAGACTCACCATGCCCACGCGCATCGAGAGCAACAACAGTTGGGCCCACGCGACTCAATCCCTGATCTTGCGCTAAAAGATCTGCGAGACGCACTGCGCACAAGTGGAACGATAGTGCGCTGGATCCGGCGCCGTGATGCAGAACAAAGAGTGGTGGTGGCTTTGTAGGCGTGGTTTGCGTGGCTGGATTTGAAGATGCATCTGTGCCAGGGGTTGATGCCGAGTTCGAAGCATCGGTCGAAGCAGCCACTACAGGTGTCCAATCGTACACACTGAAACAGACGCAAGTAAGCGCGATGGGACAGACAGTATCTTGACGCTTTGTGGGAATACGCACCGGAATGCATCTTCCCCGATGAGAACCGTGCGCTCAGTTGGTGCGTTGCTCACATTCATTTGCGCGTGTTTATATTTACGCAACGTAAATATTTACGGTGGCCGCCAATTTCATTTATCACGAACATCCGTCTCCTCATATAAAAAGGCAAACCTGATAAAAAATGGCAGTCCCAAACTACTCCGACTTCTCCAAGGACTTGAACGATCTGCTGGTCAGTTTGCGCTTGATGTCGGACGCTGCAATCGAACACTGACCCCGCCCTTCCTTCGCCCCCAATCAGAGCAAGGACTTCCCGCTCGGAAACGCCAAACTCGAAATTAACCAGTCCACCAGCAATGGCATCGTTCGTACTTTGTTGTCCTGCTTATATCGACTGCAACTGACCCACCCAACGGTCTCGTATTCGCAACTCTGCAGAAGGTTACCGTCAACAACATCAAAGACAGCACCACCGGAAAGATTGTGACGGACTTGAAGACAAAGTACACGGACAAAGCGAACGGTTGAACAGTCTATAGATGACTCCGTTTGATGGATGACTGATCAATTTGCATCTTTTTTTTTTTTTTTTTTTTCAAAGGCGTCACTCTCACCAACACGTACCACGCCTCCAATGTCCTTACTGCGCAAGTCGAAGTGCAGGATTTGATTTCGCAAGGTTTCAAATTGGATCTGCACGGAGCCATGCGTCCATCTGCAGGGTACACACAATTTTTTGTAGACACGCTGTTTTCCAAGTTGCGCCGATTTTAAACCAGGTTTTATCGCCTTGCGGAATTCTCTTAGAACCACGTCTGCTAAAGCCGGTCTCGAATTGAAGCAAGCAAATGTATTTGCGAGATCCAGTATCGACTTGCTTGCCAAGACTGGAGCTACGATCCACACCGATGTCGTTGTTGGGTGAGGAAAGCTGTTTTTATTTCAAGAAAGGAAACGGACGATCTGATGCAGATGAACTGGTTTCCTTAGATCGGAGGGTTTGCTTCTTGGAGGAGACGTTGCGTACAACTCTGGAGACTCTACGATCCACCGTTACAACGTTGCCGTCGGATACAAGACTCCCGAATACACTCTTGGCTTCCACGCGTAAGTTCTTGTGAACTGACTTACCATCCATATGGGAAACCTTGATGCTAACATATCCTCAGTTCCAAGAAGTTTACCCACTTCACTGCAGGTTACTTCCACAACATTAGCCCCAAGCTGCAAGTCGGTTCCCGCGCCACCTGGGACCAAGCCGCGACGTCGCACGTTGCCATTGAAGTTGGTTCAAAGTACATCTTGGACAAGTCCACGTTCATCAAGTCCAAGGTCAACAACTTTGGTATCTTGGGCCTTGGGTACACGCAAGCGCTCAGACCCGGTGTTAAAGTCAGCTTGGGAGGCAGCTTTGACACTACCAGGCTTCACGAGAATGTGCACAAGGTAAGAGTTTCTTGTTAACCTTCATTTCGCGGCAGTGGCATGCATGGGACTGATGTAAAACTGTGTTTAGGTTGGTATGACTTTTGTGTTTGACAACTAAAGCGTTGCTTGGATTTAGAGTCAGTGTCATTGTCACTCTGATGGGGGAGACGCGAGAAATAAAAACAGCGTCTCTTGAATTTGGTCTCATTTTTTTTTTCGATGACAGGCCAACTCCCAGTCCCGAATTGGACTCAAGCGTACATTGCCGCGAATGACTTTCCCATCGACATCGTGAGTAGTGACACTCGGGGCCGCTACGCCATCGCAGCGCGAGACATTCACGAAGGTGACGTTGTCCTTCGAGCGCAAGGATACGCAGCCGGTGAGACCAAAACTTCAAAGAGCACACCCCTCACACGACTCACACTGACTTAACTCATAGTTTGCACGCAGGTCTGCCGGAAAGAGGTGTGCTCCGGATGCTTCCAAGCATACTCGCTGGGCGTGCTGGGACTCAAATGTGATGCTTGTAGTATGACCTTCTATTGCACGTTGGAATGCCGCGAAAAGAGTTTTGACCTACATTCCCGCTTTGAATGCATGTTCATGAGCCAGATTGCAGGCGTGGCGGCTGGGAAGGCGTTTGATAAGACTATGGCTGACATTGATGCCGTGTTGGGTGTTCAGGAAAGTGGGGCAGCGTCTTGTAGACACATGCAAAATCTTGAAAGGACAGGAGTACAGTCACTTTCACGGTGGTTACTCGGAGTGTGTGTGCGTGGGTTGATTGAGGAGGGCGGGTTGATCCCTACAGGCACTCTGCCGACGTATAACGCTGTTTTGGAGCTGGTGCCCAACGAAGATTGTCTGCCTCAAGATGAGCGGTTGAAGTTGGAGGGCTTGTACATCTTCTTTTCGAACCTGTCATCAAAACCTGCAAAGAAGTCGCGAAAGAAAGCGGATCCATCTCCAACAACAACTTTAAAATCGCTGTCGCAATTCATGGCATCCACAATGACACCAGTCCAAGTTTCCTTTTCTGAACTATTCACGGCCCGATTCCCGCAACCCATCGATTTTATTCGCATCATTTGTATCCGCCAATGCAACGTGTTTGGCCTTTGGGACGCTGAGTCTGAATGCTTGGGACAGAGTTTCTTTCCAGCTGCTTCCTATTTCAACCACTCGTGCGACAAGAATCTCTATTTTGACCAGACCATCAAACTTGTTCCCTCAAGCGAAGCAAACAAACCAAACTCATCTGAACAAGAACTTGCGCGTGGGGTGGAGTCTGTGGATTTAAATAGCGTGAAGCTGGAGGATGATGTGGAAGCATCAAATACACGCGTTTTTGCGGCACTGCAGCGGATGCCCGTGCTTGTGTTTCAAGCAAAACGGGATATTGTGAAAGGCGAAGCATTGACGCATTGTTACGTGGATCAGTCGCTTGAACGAGAGGAGCGACGGGCGGCGTTGAAGGAAGAGTACTACTTTGATTGTGACTGTGATCGATGCATTCGTGAAAACAATCAAACTGGTGACGATGGCTCCATGGATGGGAAATAAATAGTGGCTTCTGCAGGATGCAGCAATACCAAATGAGCCGTGAATTTGGAGTCATTTAAAAGAGTTCAAAACTCTGACAATTCCCAAATGAAAACGCCCGATTCCGCAGGTCTGACGCGTGAACTCATTGACACGGTCCAATCCGAAAAGGACCTCCTCAATGTTAAGCTCCAGCCACAGTCACTTCCTCCGCGATCTTATCTGGAACAAACGGTCGTCCCGATTCTGATCGAGGGGCTGAAGTGCGTTGCGAAAGAACGGTAATCGGAAACTGCGATTGTTCCTCTATACCGCGTTTCTAACTCGGTTTTGCTTTTTTTGGGTTGGATAGGCCGCAAAATCCGACCGAATTCCTGGGAATGTTTTTGTTGAAGAACTGTGGCGCAACCAAAAATGCCTGATTCCACTCAACAAAATAAAACAGCTTGTTCACATGCGAACAGCAGCCATACGACACGAACGCTTCGGTGTACTTTTTGACCTGTCTTCGTTCATGCGGTGAAACCGTGGACGTTTTTGGCCAATTCTTCCCAGCTTCATAAACAACATCTTAAATTAAAACTCGTCTTTCACAACCGCGAAACTATTAAGATCTGTTCTCAGTTGTGTTTTGAATCTAAAACACTACCGCGTGTCAAACGAAGCTCTTCTCGGTGGAGGCGGAGGCTTAAGCGGACCCCCGTTTTCGATGGCAGACCGATCCGCAATCAATTTCGCGTCATGTTTGCGACATTCCCTCAGCGCCGCATCTAACGCGAGTTCCACCATGGTCCGATTTCGAATGACACCAATGTATGGCCATGTGCATTTTTCACCTTTGGACAGCCAGTATTGGAGCGTTGTGCGGCTTGGGTTTGAAAACATTGCATAGCTGTTCAATTGTTTTGAGTCAAGATGGATCGTTCAACGCGCCCAGATTCCTTCATAAAACAAAGAGCGGTAATCACCAGAGAGTAAAAACATAAAACGCGAGTCAACGGCCACCTGATCGCAAGTTAAACACAATCTCGTTGTAGTCCGGGTTCCCGTTGGCAGCATTTGTTCGCGCCGCACGCAAGCGATCGAACCTGTCACGGATGAGGTTGTGATCATAAATGGGAGATATGGCCGTGTTTGCGAATTCGGATTCTGCGTTTTGTAGTTATCGAGTTTTGTTTCAAAGGTTCGGTTGCCGAGGCAAGGGTGATCGGACCTGTCCAAATATGTCGCTGTTTTGAGCCATTCGGCATATGTGGTCGCCGAATCGAGGCGGTCCAATAGTTCCGATTTCAGTTTCGGGGTCAGCGTCTGGCTGTCGGAATACATGTTTGCAGGATCACGGGCCACAGTGATGATGTTGATGGAAGGGTCTGCGGTTGACGGTTGAAGCGAAGGACACTTGCATATGAATGTAAATCTATGATCTTGTCGGCCTCAGTTGAGAAGATTGGAGGTGCCAAGTGCACAGTTGGTGAATATTTCAAACTTTTATCAATCTTAATGTCACGTCGTCAAGACCACTCATTTTATTCAAGGCTTAAACAGGGAAAGACGCCCGTTCTCGGCAGTCATTGCAATGATATTGGAGAACGGATGATGCGTGATGTTGATCACTTCAGACTCGGATGCCTGAAAATTTGGATATTGCTGTCAACACACAACCACCCTCTCTTTCACTGACGAAAACATACCTTGATACTGCTTTGAGGATAAATCCCCTCAGACTCCACATGAAACCAATGCAACATCCCATCTTCCGTAACAGCATAAATAAACTCACCCTTCGAACTAACACACGATGCGATAATCTCTGGCGCAGGCGCTTCACCAAGCCCCTTCCCAATTCGAAAGTATTTCACAACTTGTCCACGCACCGAAACAATGTAAATGTAACTGCTCTTGTTGCTGACGACAAAGAGGTCGCTGTTGTTGGGCATTTGAATGACGCGGTTGACTGTTGCGCTGTTGACGCCGGATGTGACGGAGAGGCCATCGTGGAGAGTTAGCGTGGATAGGCAGTCTGCCGTTTTTGCGTCCCAAATCTAAAAATTGATTCGAAACCTTTAGTTTGTGCGCACATTTCGAAACGAATATTGTGCATACTTTGACAGTTCCATCGCTACTTGCGCTAATGACTCTGTACCCGTCAATAGAGAACATGACATCATTGACAAACGAGACATGCCCTCGAAATTCTTTGAGCATTTTACTTGATTTGATTCCATGAATCCTGAAACGAAGCCATGCTAGTAAGCGCGGCAAAGATGTGCCAAAGACTCAAAACCCACCGAATACTTTGATCAAAACTTCCGCTGAGAACTTGCGAACCATCTCGACTGAAACAAACAGATGTAACGCCCTGCGTATGCGCGGTAGGAAATCGCCTCACACACTGCCCCGATGACACTTTCCACACTTTGATTTTCCCATCTTGGGCTCCTGACGCGAGGAATTCGCTGTCTTTACTGAATGCAAGGCACAGAACCGCGGTTTCCATTGTCATAAAGTTGTCCTGCACATGCCATCATCAGCATCAAAAGAATTACCGAAAAAATGTGAGACCCACCTCAGCCTGATACTTCAAATCCAGCCTCAACTTCCCCGTCAAATAACTCCACATTTCAATAATCCCATCAACAGCGCCAGTCGCCATAAACTGCCCATCCCCACTAAACGCGACACTCTCCGCATGCGCCTTTTTCGGAAACTTAATGCTCTGATACATGACAGTTGCTGGCGAATCTTGTTCCACTTTTGCTTGAGGCACGATTCCGCGGAATAGGTCGTAGCTGGGGATATCTTCTTCGGGGATTAGGCCTTGGCTTCGTTGGTATTTGAGCGATTGGCCGAGCAATGTTAGTAAGCGACTTGCAGGGACGACGGAGACTTCGCTGACGAGACTTTGGGCAATCAGCGCACGCCGTTTTTCTTTCGTTGCCTTATTTGGATATGCCTGGGAAATGTGAAGTATTCGAATTCAGCGCCCGTCATCGATAAATCCCCACAGCAAAAACTCGAAAGCTAAACCTCCTTTGCATCGAATCCCGATTTCGCAAGCAACGATTCGAGAGCAAGATACCTATCTGGAAACAAATCTTTCAGCAACTGCATGACATCCGTGTGCCGCAGTAGCGAGCGAGCGGCTTGGGTTTCGCGCATTTCAATCAGTTCGATGGTAATGTGTTCGTAAAGGTCGAGAAGTTTTCGCTGTGCGTGTGAGGAGAGTTCGTGAGTTTTCGTGGTTTAACGTGGTATGGAGGCCAGGGTTAACTCACTTGTGGAAGCGATAACCCAGAAACAGTTCGCAACACTGCATCCCAGTGACCCTGCGTGATGGATAATGCAAAGGCGTCCAGCGAGTCCACTGTGTTGAGGGATATCGATGTTTCTTGCTGATGGGTATGGGGTTACTGGTACTGCTTGATTGATGCATCCTTCGCTCTCACCTCCAGCGTTGCCAGAGTTCTCAGAAGGTTGTTTTCCTTCAAGAACTGCTGAATAAGGCGAATGACATCGCCAGACTCGACTTCCATTTTTTTTTTTTCACTGAACTCAGTCAACTTGAATGGATCACAATCCATCGCATTCAAAATATCCTTTGCTTTAATCGGAAAAAATACAAGCACTTTTGCTCGTGTGAAGAAACAGCCAGCCGAAAAGAAAGAAAGGCATCACTGCTTCACAACCACACTCCACTCGTGCTCCACCTCTCCATACTGAATACTCATGATCGTGTCAGCAAACCGCTTCGTCAGCGCACCAGCCTGGCTGCTAGAGTCCTTGGGGTCCAACGGGATCGGCCAGTCTCTTCCCTTGTAAAAGATGTTTTTGATGGGGGATACAATCGCAGCAGTTCCAGCACCAAACATTTCGAGCAAACGCCCTTCGTCGATGGCTTGAGTCACTTCGGGCATTGTCACGTTGCGCTCGCTGACTTTGAATTCGCCCCACAGCCGAGCGAGGCTGAGGATGGAGTCACGGGTGACTCCGGGGAGAATTGTGCCGTCGAGAGGTGGAGTCACGAGTTCGACTTCTCCTTGCGCGTTCTTCCAGAAGACAAACAGGTTCATTGTTCCAACTGGGTTATTTTTGTTTGTGCCAAGTTGTGAGGAAAATTGGTCTCATCTAATAACATCAAGGATGGCATCCAGTTCTCACCTTCAGTCAAATTGTCGTTCTCGCCAAACAGCCACAAGTTCTGAGCGTATCCCTTCTGTCCGACTTCCATCTGTGGACGGATACCAGGGGCATAGTTGCCTCCGACCTTCGCGTCTCCAGTTCCACCAGGCCAGGCACGCACGTAGTGACTTGTGGCACTCAAGCTAACGGCAGCAAATCCAGTCTTGTAGTATGGACCCACAGGGCAGTTGATGACAAAGATTTTGGATTTCGAGCTTGGACCCACACCTAAGAAACAAGAAACAATGAACAAGAAGATCGAGACTGATTTCGAATGTGCGTCGCATACCCAGGGATTCTTGTGTAGCAATAGCGGTTGGACGCAGATACAGCGAATACCCGCGTTCGCTTGGAATCCATCGCTGATCCACCAACAGCAGCTTCTTGATGCACTCGAGCAGCTCTTCTTTGTTGAATTCCGGAAGCGTGAGGCGCTGACATGATTTCAAGAAACGGTTCATGTTCATGTCGGGTCTGAACATTCGGATAGTTCCGTTCCTGTCCTTGTACGCTTTCATGCCCTAATGACGTTGATGAGGTAACAGAGGTGAGTTATCGCAGTGGTCATCCGGCGCGAAGGATTTGTGGCGCGTGCGGAGTTTGAGTTGTCACGCAAAAGGAGATTTCGGAAAATATCGGAATGAGCCAAACTCTTTCAGCCGCGTTTCTTTCTCTCGGCCACGGATTCAATGCTGCGGTTGCGCAAAACGATCGCATCCCCGATTCCCTCGTGTCAGATAATGAGCAGCGCAGCGGGAAAATAGATAAAAAGATATAAAAAAAAGACGGCGGAAGCAACGGAAAGAAACAATCTGAGGACAGGCGTGGACAGTACCTCAAAACATTCGAGTCCGTAGTGGAACACGGTTGCGCTCGGTGCGATGGACAAGTTTCCGTACTCCTTGATGCGTGGTGCTTCCCATCCGCTCTTGTTGTTCCAGTCCTGCGAAACGACACAACAATGTTCCCATCAGCAACCTAATCGATACAGCACATTGAAAGAAAACATCCCACGCACAATTTCGAGCATGTGGTCCGCAAACGACTGGCCAAAGACCAAGTCCTTGTTGGGTGGAATGGACTTCAGCGTTTTTGAGGGAGTGATTTGAATATCTTTGGAGAGAATATCGCGCAGTTTCGCGGTGGAGAAGCGACGGATGCTCTGCGTTTGAGCGAGGATGGGCCGGAGGAAGACCATTTGAGGCGAACTTTATTTAACGTAATTATTTATGGTTGCTGAGCTATTTATAGTTTGAAGTGATTCGGATGACTGGACCAGAGCTGTAACTAACACAGAGGGACCAACACTGCCACTGGCTTCATTGCAACAGCCCTACAAGAAGTACGCGTACAGCCGTCCATCTGACCAAGTGCCTCTTGAACGCAAACTGTTTCATTTTACCCTCCAGCGCAAAACCACAGTTCTCCAGCACTTTGCAGGATCCAGCATTGTCAGCAATTGCGTACGCAATAATCTTGACGAGTTTCGCGCTCTGCTCATTGCGAGGAACGATACTCAACGGCCTCACAACCTTGTCGAGATACTCGCAAACAACGCTACTCATGATTCCTTTGCCCCACCAGGCTTTTGACAGCCAGTACCCAAGTTCGGCAGAGTGTGCTTCAATGTCGGTTGGGTCCTTGAAGGTGAGACCGACGGTGCCGATTGTTTCGACAATGTTGCTGTCGTTGTCCAGGAGTACGATGGCGTGGGCTGTGAAGAGTCCGTTTGCGGCAGTGAGGGCAATGAAGAAGCGCGCGTCATCCTCCGTGTATGGTTGCGGCACCTTGTTACGCAGGAAGCGGGTCACGTCTGTTCCGTCTGGGCCGTTCAAGTGCTTGATGAGGGACGGGGTCATTGCGGGAGTCCATTCGGTGACAGCGAGAGAGAGCGGCGCTGCGTCTTTTTGTGGAACAGAGACTCGAACAAACATTTTGTGAACGTGCGGAAATTTGTGACCAATTAATCCGCAGGTTTGTTTGTATATATTGATTGTGGTTAGGCTAGTGAGTCTGATGATATCTCAACAACCCCTTCACACACACACACACACACACACACCCAACAATACAACTACTCCACTTGTCAGATGAATATTTCAGTCTGATGTGGAAGGTAAGCTGTTTTGCAAAGTCAGCAAACTCGTAATCTGACAAGCGCTCAAGCACTACCGAGCAATCTGAAACAGTGTTTGGATCAAGACAAGGTAAGAGTGAACGCTCTTGGGGGACTTCGTCGCAGGGTAGCGGTATGAAAAGGCACAACCCCAGGGATCCTCGTCTCTTTTTCCTCTCCATCTCCTCGACCATTTTTATTCATTTCAACGCTCGAATTGGTATTATTCCGTGCGGGCACACGTTCTGTGGAGACTGCGCCGATGCTATTTCGGCGCAAGGACGGTGTCCCACTTGTCGTGAACAGTTTCAGGTTGGCGAAGTGATGAAGGCGCTTGCACCTCCGCCGGCAGTGGATCCAATAGTTGAAGATGGAGTCAATGAGGATCTGAATGAAACAGATGACCCTGAAAAGTCTGGATCCAAATCTGGTAAGTGAAGACTTTTTTGTTGAAAACAGTTTGGTTCAAAAATTCGCGAAGTTGTGAAGAACATTAACCAGCCTGAAATCCGAAGATCATCGGTTCATTGTATTTATTCAGTTCTTTAGCCTGGCTGACCCGTCACAGCCGCTCTGAGGACGTACGGAATTTCAACAGCGTGTGAAATCATTTCGTGCTGGCCTGTCGAAGCCAGTGTCTGTTGCATGTTCCATCGGCGAAGGATGAATCTGTCAGAATTGCGAGAACACCGTGGAACAAATGCTTCACAACGCGGGCATGTCAATAAAAGTTGTGACTTGGCATTTCTTGAAAAGATCTTAAATGTGGGTTCGGAGTGCATCCAGGACTCTGCTGGCGCCTGTGGCCAGGCCATTCACTGCACGCATTGCGCCCACTAGTATACCAGCACAGACAAGGGCATTCTCTTTGTGGCGTGCAGGCATGGGTCCCAATTCCTCAGAGTCTTCCCTCCCTTCAACGTCAAAGACCTCATCGCTTTCCATGTCCGATCCCCCCAGTCAAGGCACTGCACCCACAATGGGCAATGCCTGGGCCCGTGCTAAGCAGTCATTCGATCTTGCCATGGGTCTTGCAGTCATCGTTGGAGGTAGGCCTTGTGTCTGCTGAAGGACTTGAACTTGAAATTGTGTCGGACTGTTTTTTGAAATTGAAAACTACCATCCTTGGGCAGGTTCATTCGCCATCGACCGAGTCTTCAACGCCCAAACAGAACTTCTCGATGGAGAAACCGAGTGGGACGATGCTGATCTGTACCATGTCGATGAGGCCGAAAAACCGCCTTCCCACTTGGTTCAAAGCAATGAATTCGTGCGCAATTATCTCAACGAAACTTACGTTTTTGTCGCAATTGGAGTCTTTCTCACTGGTGCAAGTGCTTATGCGTTGCATTTGAACCCACGCTTCCAACGACTCATGACAATCAGTCCCGTTGCTGTCACGATCAGTGCCATTATGGCCTCCGGCGTTATTAGCAATGCAACCCTATTTACTCCAAGCGATTACTCATATGCGAAATATTTACTGTTTGGTGCATTTGCTGTCACAAAGGGAACGTTTTTATCGTCTGCGCTGGTTATTTCTCCGGCGTTGCTGGGACGAGCTGGACTCTACACGGCCGGGTTAATTGGAAGTCTTGCAACGGTCGCAGCCACCACGAAAAGCGACAATTACATCCACATTGGCGGACCGTTGATGGGAACTTTGACTGTCGCCACGCTTGCAATGAACGTCAAAAACATTTTGCCGAGCACAATGCACAGCATGCCGAAACTGTATTCATTGTACTTGTACGGTGGATTGCTCGTGTTTGGGTACTTCGTGATTCGGGACATGCAAAAAGTGGTGTCGAACGGGAAGCTGGTTGAGCAAGGGAAGAAGAAGCGGGACGTGGTGAACGAAGCGTTGCGACTGTATCTGGATTTTATGAGCATTTTGCCTTGAACAAGGGACCTCATATGCTTGGCTGTGTTGGCAGCCGAGTTTTGCTCTGTGTATTCTTTGTTTTTGGTTTCGACTGTATCGACCGACGATAGAAGGAACTGGTATTCATTTTGGCTCGACAGTGTCGATCAAAGAACGCGTACAATAAACTACGATCTCATAACAAGTGGAACGGGAGTTTTTATCAACAGGTTCAATCAACACACAAATTTGAGCGGCAATCAACGCCCATCCTATCATCCCATGCCTCATATCCAAGGGCGCCTCCTGCCCTTGAAACTACTCCAACACACACGTAGCGCATCAACTCGATCACTGATTCATCCGCACTTGGCACCTTATTCTCCGTTCAAGTCTCTCGGCATTCGCAATGGCTTCCGTCACACCAGCAACCTTTCAGCATCAAACCTATCCAGCACACCCAGTATCGCTATGAACGCTGCATTCGACTTTAGAACCTCATTCAAACAACTGGGACGTATGCTTCGAAAGTCTGCGGAGCTATCGTTGGGACTTGCCGTGATTACAGGAGGTGAGTCTACAACACCAACCTCCCTTAACTCCCACTGACTAGCACAATAATGGAAACAGGAGGATTCATAATTAACAAGCTGCTCAACAAAGAGACGGAGCTGCTGGACGGCGAAATTGACTTTCAACACACCACGGATCATCCCAGTCCGGCCGTCGAAAAATCCAACGAATTTGTTCGACAGTACCTCAACGACACATATTCGGTGGTTGGTTTTGGCCTGTTGCTCACGGCAGCGTCGACATACATTTTCAGTGCCAGTCCCATCTTCAATGTGCTGTGCCAGCGTCACGCTGTGGGCATGTCTCTAGGGACTCTGATGGCATCCGGAGTCCTCTCGAATGCGACAACAGCAATCCCTCCCGAACACTCTCGTTTAAAATACAGCTTGTTCACTGGATTTGCACTCGCAAAAGGAGCGTTCGTGACATCTGCACTGATTGTGTCACCAGCACTTCTCGCGCGAGTCGGTATCTATGGAGCTGGGATCATTGGCAGCACTGCGTATATTGGTGCAACGACCAAGAGTGATAATTACATCTACACGGGCGGGCCTTTGCTTGCCGCGGTTGTTTCGGCGGCTCTTGCGATGAATATTCGGACTCTTCTTCCACAGAGCATGCATGCACTGTCCACTATCCATAAGAGGTATCTGTTTGTGGGTATGCTGCTGTTTCAGGGGATGGTGCTCCGGGACATGGAGAAGGTGATTCATCGCGGGCATGATGTGATGGAGGGGAAGGAGAAACGCGATGTTGTGAATGAGGCTGTTGATTTGTATTTGGAGTTTCTGGACTTCGCACACAGAAAGTAAAATAAAAATAATATGTTTTCAAGGACACAGGATACGACGGCGTGCACACATATCATTCGTCTGACGCTGATTGGCATTCAGATTGGCGAGTCAAAGCGTGCAGACGAGGTTGTTTCGCTTGCGGCGGAAGCGGGTCTTATTGCCAAGGGATGTTTCGAGAAGGGTCACTCGCACGACGTAGATATCCTGACGCGGGCATTGTTTGGTGTGGTGTGTGCGGTTGATACGGGCGATAGTGACGGAGCAACGAGTCAATCGGGAGCGCGAGGTTCCACGCAGAGAGAGAGGGAAGCGGTTTTGGCGGCAATGGCTGCTCTTGCACAAGGAGGGGCGATGCGGACATGGTAACTGGCGAAATGCAATTGCCATTTGTACAGCCATGGTTGCTCATGTTTCCATTCGAAAAGGACCCGTGATATCGTTTTCGCCCTCCCATTCCTTTTTCGATACGGCCAAGTCCTGCACCCAAACAAATTGCCAAAGCACACAGCCTCCGCTCCCGTATCGGACGAAATCAAAGAAAATGCGCTCCAATGCCTCGTCGCCACTCTTGCACCCAATGACACGCATGAACACCCACTCCATTTCGAAACTCCTTCTTCGAACCCAATTCACGTTTCGTACTTTGCATCCACAATTACCGCCATTCTCGACACGCTCTCACCTGCTGCAATTTCAAACAAGCGTCTCTCTGCGTTGTGTCTTGATGCGTTACTATGTATTGTCTCTGTCTGCCTGTCGGCTGTTGACGCGGCGAAAATCATGCCGGGGATTGTTTCTGCTGTTGCGCTCATGTTTCAAAAGAGTGGGTTTGATAAACTGGGTGCAATTGTGATTTCGAAATCTTTGGTGCTTTTGGAATGTGTAGTTGTGAAAGTTTTGGGTGACGGTGACTGGTTGGACCGAAGTGAAGAAGGTGGGCAATGAATGCTTAAATTTAAAATGAATCGATGCATACTCATGCGCCATTTAAATTCCAGCCTCAACTTCAACTGTCGTTTTAGCGAAGGCGTCTGACGATATTCGAACTGCAGATTGGCTGACGCAAACACTCGAAAAACTTGCAATTGTCTTTTCGCACACGTTGACCAACATCAAAATGCGAATGCATCAAAGTGAAACTGTTCGAAAAAATGCGGCTCAAGTCTGTTGCTGCATTCTAAAAAAGTGTCGGCGGTCTCTTGGCCACCATCAGTGTCAATTTATATTGCTGGATTCTTTTGTCGCATTTGTGGAAGATGAAGCGCCAGCTGTGCAGATGATATGCAAGGACGCGTCTCGAGAAATGGTGCAGTCGAGAGAAGATGTGTTTACGGAGAGCTTCAACCGGGCAATGGATGCTTTGAATGTAGCGCTGAAGAGCGTAAACGACGATACGAAGGCAGACTGTCTCCGCATTGCGTGTGGATATATCTCTTGTCTCGAGAACAAAATCTCACGATTAGAATTTAGCGCTGATTTGGATGCGCTGTTGGATTTACTTTTGATCCGTGGAGGAAGTGACGCCAAGAATTCAGGGGGCGAAATTGTATCGTTTTCGAAATCGAATTTGAAGGTCATCGAGGATCGAAGTTTTGCCTCATTGGCGTTAAATGGCTCGCATGTACTCTCCATGGACGCGGAGAATTCTGATGGTGCCACGAAACAGTTTGAGATGAATCAGGGTCAACCTGTTGTGCGCGGGGTTTCGCGCATGCTCCAGCTGCTGGCATGTCACGGCAACAGTGTCTCCATTTTCAATCGCTTTGTATCCTGCTTCGATGACCGAGATGTTGGGATCGAACAGGATGCACTACTGTTTCTGCTAAACGAGTTTTGCCGAGGATTTCATGTCGACGGGAAAGATACGGATGTCCATGAGCTTACTCCAAACAGGGACAAAGACATGCTCCGCAGTCTCATCATGACTTACTTGAACTCAAATCTGCTGAACCTCTCCACAATGCGTGGCTCGAAACTCTCTGAGACGCACGGTGCCATCAAATCTCTTAACAGCAACATCATCAGCACGTGTCTCGTCCTTGAAGGTCTTTCAATCGCTTCCAAAGGGCTAGGCGCTGATTTTGAGCCGTTCGTGATGGACACTTTATACCTTGTGATTGAAAAAATCGGAGACCCGAATCGTGTCGTTTCCTCAACTGCCTTACAGACACTAGACACGTTTCGTGAGAGCGTGGGGAGTCCCTGCAATGTAGCGCTTGTTGTGGACAATGTGGATTATCTTGTGAACGCGTTGACGAAGCGGTTGCGGTATTTGGCAGAGTATCCTAATACGCCGCTGATGTTGAGAGCGTTGTTGCATGTGTGTGGGGCTGCCGCGTTACCGTTTTTGGATGATGCTTTTGAGGATATTTTGATGGCGATTGATTTTAATCAGGGAGATGGTGTTTTAATTGGGACGGTTTTTGGGGCGTTGGAAAGCTTGGTTGTGGTGCTCAAGGATGCTCAGAAGGAAAGTGGGTTTTTGGTGCAGGGTACGAGCATTTCTAGTGATGAGAGCGCCTCTGTCGCAAAAGGGTCAAAGCAAATGAGAGAGTTTATCGAAGAGTTTCATCAGCGGAAAGAAGAGTTGAAGAAACTGGATGTGTTGTTCGACGCTGCAGAATCTGTCCGGAAACATGGCGCTCCGTTCGAATCAACTGTAAACGACACGGACATCAAAACTGATCAACAGATCATGGAAGAAGAAAACGCAAAAGAAGCCGCTGAATCGCAAAATAGCGCACCGCCTCTAACAAGCGCCGAACAAATGGCGGAAAAGATTCTACTGAAAGCCCAGCATTTCCTCATGCGAGACGATCCGCATATGCAGAGCTTGCTGCTGCGCCTGTCTGCCAATAGTAGCTGTATCTTGGCAGCGAAACCGCGTACCTTAAATCCTCTCGTTCATATTCTTTGGCCGAGTATCCTTACGCTTCTGACGAGCGAGCATCATTTTGTGGTTATGGACGCGCTGAATCTCATTGAAACGTTTGCCAGCGTGTCCAAGCAATTTTTGTTGAAGCGATTTGTTACGGACTTGTTGCCACGCGTGGAAACGGTGTTGGCTGCCTTTTCTGGCGTTCCCGTATCCACGCAGCGTGCGGAGACTTTAACGCAGATGGTGAGGAGGAAACAATCAAAGCGGGAAGTATCCGGAATGCGCGACGTGCATTCGGTCGTTTTCAAAATTGTGGCAAAATGTTTGTTGTCGCTAGAGCAAATTGTGCGTGCGATGCCTGCGATGACTGTTCAAGATTTATCGCGCGTGTTGGACACGGTTTGGCCCTTTTTAGAGGTTCGTCAGCATGACTTGTTGAAGAGGCATGCAACGAAAGTGGTTGAGGCTGTTTCTCTGAAGGATGGGAATGATGTGTGGGTGCGATGTCAGGCGGTTGTGGCTGTGGAGACGCCTGGTTATGTGTTAAAGCCACCTGCTTCGCTGGCTGGAAGATTGCGGGAACTCCGAATGCCGCTGTTTATGAAGGATCAGATGAAAGGGATGGGAACGTTTGTGCTTCCAGATAACTTTTGATTCTTTTTTTGCTATGATGCACGTGTATTGTACTTATTCAACTAAAAATAATACTCTCTCTCTCTCTCTCTCTCTTTCGAAGTTTCTTTTGCTGTGTTATTGGATTCAGCTGGTGTGGTGGATCTGCTGTTGACGCCGCTGAGGAAGACGCCGGTCGAGACCAAGACAGGTTTTTACGCTGTCCGGGTTGCTTGTCGTCTGTCTTTTTAATATCCTTCAACATGCAGTACTCTGGTGCTCTTCGATTCAAGTGTTCGCGTTCGTGGGGATTTTTTACATGTCTGCCAACTGCTTCTTCGCAAATCGTTTCGCGTTTCTTGCGATCTTAGTTGTTGAAGATTTTGTTAGTAGTTTCATCACTTGAAGGGAGGTCATCTCTTCCTCCAGGACTACGACGCGTGTTTCACTGGACTCTGCGCACATGAGAAGTTGAACGTAGGTTGATTCAGGCACTCCGTGATCATTTGATTGGTACAGGAAGAAGTCAAAGGAAGGAGTGAGTCCAAGCATTCAACTTCAACAATATTATTTATTCCCGCCTGATTCGTATTCAAATCTATTTATCACACACGCACCAAGTTATTACACGTACCAAGTTACACTTTAAAAAAAACCTCATCATACATACAACGATTTCACGCAAAAAACTTCCGTCCATTCTAACAAGAGTCTGTCTGGGAAGGCAAGGCATGGCAGTCTCGCTGTATCAAACATTGGGCGAGGGGTCTGAACCTGTGCGTGACAACCCTGGCAAGTTTTAAAGAACAAACGGCTAACCTCAAAGCTTTAGATGGGAGACATATACCGTAACATGTACAACAACACCGTTCACTTTGAGGGAAAATCAGAGTTGATAAACTTGGCAAAAACCCATTTGCATCCCGTCCGGTCTATCGTATCACACCTCGATCCGCATATTGGTGGCTGCTTCAAGATGCTGCCATCCAGCGTGCAGTATTACTTTCAATTCGCTCCATATAGTGAGCATATCGTGCGTAGAGTTGGTCACCTATGGCACGTGCGTGGTGACATCAAGTTTCTGACGGACACTATAGTTGCGCACAAGAGCATATGCGAAAACAAAGGAACTAAGCGCTTTCTGAACAACAATGAATGCTGGGACGTCATTCAAAAGGGCCCCAATATGAGTCTGGATGACCAAGTGCGAATGATCGAGTCGATAGCAAGCCGTATGAATTGGTCCAAACCCCTGTTGCTCTTTGCCCACTGTTGGGGACGCCTGCCTGAGGAGACATGGATGCCGTACCTACTCTTCACAATCAGCCTGTTCACGCAATGTCCCGGCAGAATCGTGACAGGTTTTGTGGCATACTTGAGTAGTTGGAAGTCGTGGGAGGCCCAACTGAACCTCTACAGCGACGTGGATCGATACCTTACAGACGGTTATTTTCTCTCTGAGTGTAATGACCCATTTATTAAGGGATTAGGTTTGGGTCATCCAAAACTTGGTGATTATCAATCAATCGAGTGGGCGCATTTTTCATTGATCCCAAACGACAGTATGATACCGTACGCAATAACATGGGAAGAGAGCTATATATTCAACTGCAGAATAGGCAATCACATACGCTGTCCAAGGTACCGCTTGATCGAGAATCTGCTTGAGCTAAGATGAATGAATTAGGACAACGCCTAGCTAAGAAAATAAAGGTATCCACCTTGGGACACACGAAAGGCACACCCCATCACAACAGTAATAGGCCTCCTGTACGGCATGATACCGTAACTGAACGTCAACAAACTACGCCCATGAAACAAGAGCTGCGAAATGTTGTAACGCATTTAACTGCTTTATGGAACTTGTGCACAGAGCTGCCTTTCGGGTTTGCGATTTGTGTTTGCCAAATAAAGCATCGGCAGAGGCCACAATCACACACTCGGCTCTCAACGCTGCTGCCACAAGCGCAGCCACAAACTCATTTGAAAGCGCCGCAACCACCGCAACCACCACAACCACCGCAACAACAACATGAGTATCAGCAGCGGCAGCCAAAATCAACCGCAGCCAAAGCAACCACAAATACCATGGTACCCACAACTTGCAAGCGCAAGCGGAACCGACTCATCAAACTTTACGCAAGGCGTACACAGGAGCTTGATGCTCTCAACAAGCAGATCCAGTCCCCAGGAGAGAGAATTGGTCTCGGCGGACAGTAATGTCCGTGTGTTTTGGCAGAAGTTGAACTCAAAAATCTGCGGTGTCGAACAAACTCGCCTCACGGAACTGATCAAGGCACATGGTTTTTTGGCCCTCCGCTGTCTACTCCAAACGTCGAAGCGATTATTCAGTCGGTATTGGCTACCATTTCTGATTGATATTTGTGGCACTGCACTTCCACTGACGGATCTCGTTGGCATCCGCACCATCATCTAAACATTGGTCAGAATTTTCCGCCATGACGATCTGGTTTGTCGTGTTGTCGTAGACATACCGCTGATGGGGATTCAGGGGGCCGCGTGGCTGTGCGGTATTCACACCTGCCTGAGAACTGGAAAGGTGGCCTCGCGGCATGCTGGAGCCGTGTTTGTGGCGAGTTTTACTCTGACGTTGGTTTCTGCTTTTTTTGACGGTTTTTGATAGGTATGAATGGTTTTGGGAGCGTGACTTTGCCGGATCCGACGTTGGTGAGTGCTGGGAGATTCCGAATGTGGTGGGTAAATAGCGTTGGTTTTTGGCCAGAAGTAGAGCCTGTGTCGTGTATAAACATCTCCGCAGGCTTTTCTGGTTCGCGATTCGATTGAAACAAGATTAGCTTCGTACTGATGGTATGAACGTCGCACCACATATTGGTAGTCGTCGACTCAATCGCTCCTTCATCGTCAAGCACTGCAGAATTTCGGACTCTTTCAGGAAAGTACCGCCGCTCAACGTAAATACCAGCCGTAAATGGCCGACAGTTTTTGAATGAGATTCTGGCAGTGCGTCGCTCTTTAATGCAGTGTAAACATTACTCTTGTGGCCATCCAACGCGCTCAAATCACTGCACTCGAACGTGTGAGACCCAATCTTGTTGATTGTAGCGCCAGATCCGTCTTTTGTTTTCTCAACGCGGATCGCGGAAACAACGACGCGGATGCTGCTCTGCTCTGCGTTGATTTGGCTCATGGCGCTCTCTCTCTCTCTCTCTCTCCGGCAGAATGAAGGAGAATAAATTTGGTTAAAGCGTGGATGTCGGGATGGAGCTGTCGACACATCCGTGCGAGGACATTTGTCTGCGGCGGTTTTGCCCCAGAAGGTTGTTTCAAACTTGAGATAAAAGTTTCCTTCGTCTTCAAACTCGGCCTCCGAGACTGAGATTTCGAGGGTTGTTGGGGTCTCCGTGGGAGGGGATTCCTTTGAACTTGGTTCGGTGACGGATGTGTGGTTTGCAAGTGGCGGGTCGGTCCGACTTGGGCGAGGATTTGCTACCATGATTTGCAATAATTCCTGCTGGAAAACAAGGGTTCGAAGTGGATTTAGACACAATGCGTTTCTCACTCTTGGTTTATGTGTTCGGTAGCGGCATAGCCACTGCTCGGGCCCTTGACAACCAGTTTTCCCGGTGGTTGTACATTCAGCCTCAGAACAAGTGCCAGCGCATCTGGAACGGCATCTGCAGAGCACTGCCGCTGTTTTGCCAGGGTTTGTTCGAATCCGAAAAGCGAAGATTGAAGAAATGGCCGCCGATCAAGCCACGTGTAAAATTTTCATTCATATGACCTTGATTGCAAATTTGCCAGAGACAAGACCTGGTTGCAGTGGTGACCGAGCAATGGAGCAGTTAGTTTTTCATACGCCGTAAAGTGAATGGGTCTGGGTCTTTGCTCTGTACGGTGCTTGTCGCAGTTGGAGATTGTCTCGACTCAGTTTGTTTTCAATCTCCTCACACACAATTTCCACTCAATATATTTTATATTCTATATTTACAATAAATTTCACTTCGCGTAATGGACACTGGCTGACTTGGCTGCCCTGGACGCACTCTCTCTCAGCACGTGCCTGGTGAAGGAGGAGGAGAGGCGGCGTGCCTGGCGATCGATCGACAGCACGCACCGAGCAGTCGTACTCTTTCGGTGACAAACAACGCAGCAGTGTCCGATGGACGCCAAGTCTGTCTCGTTCAAGCCTCAGAAAGAATCGGCATCAATAAAAAATTATGAAATGCAAAACGAGGGTTTGATTTTTAGACTCTCTTCATTCTCTTCATTCTCTCATCTCATGGGAGGCAGTGTCTGGCTGACTTCCCTCAAGCTAGCAAGCAACTGCTTGCTGGTGTTGGTGCTGGATTCTCAGCAGCAGTTGCCTGCACCGACCCTGCCACATCAGACGCCTGACAGTCACCAGCCAAGCTACCGTGTCAAACAACATCTCCACGAGTCAAACAATAATGTGATCAGTCCAAATTGGCACTGAAAATCGCCGTTTAATCCTGCGCACGACAACAAGCCCAAGTCCCGAGAACCCTATTTATACAGACCAGCGTCGCTGTTGAGTCCCAGACAAACTCCTCCAAAACAGAACATGCAGCTCCTTCTCTCCCTCGCCCTTCTGGCCATCACCGCCAACGCCGTCTGCACCAAGATCACAGTCAGACGCGAGTGGGGTCAGCTCTCAGCAGCCGACAAGAACGCCTACATTGCCGCTGTCAAGAAAATCACTGCCAGACCAATGAGCAACCAGTACAAGGACCCAACCAAGATGTCCACAGATGACTTTAGTACGACCCACGCTGCCAACGCTCACTGGGCCCACGCCAATGCTGAGTTTTTGGTGTTCCACCGTGCCATGCTGAGACTCTACGAGAAAGCCTTGGAGTCTGCTGGGTGGACTGGTGGACTCATTTACTTGGACGAAGGGGCTGTTCCTACTGTAAGTAACTTACCAGCTGCTGCATGGAGTTGTGCCTGACACTTGTTATCTTTCAGACATGGAACAAGCTCGACCTGTTCTCCAAGGACTACTTTGGCAGCGTGACGCGCACTCAGCAGTGCCTCACAGACGGACAGTTCAGCAAGGCGTCGGGCTTCGTGGACCTCGGCGACAACGGCCGCAGCTGCGTGAGCCGCTGCGGCAGCGGAACAATGTGGTCCGCAAAGTACATTGCCACCAACGTGCTCTCCACTGCCACCACCTACGAGCAGCTGCGTGGAGACGACACCGCCAACTACCACGGTAACCCCAACCGCATATTAGAACTGAAAATTTTCATTGCTAAAAACAAAAAATTCTGCGCGAACACAGGTACGGGACACATGGTCATGGGCGGAAACTGCGACATGGGCAACCCGCTCTGGTCCCCGCGCGACCCGCTCTTCTACCTCCACCACACCTACGTTGACAAGATCTACTGGAAATGGCAGCAGCTGTGCCCCAGCTACGTGACCGACTACGAGGGAAACTTGTCTGCCGGAAAGAACCCAAACCCACTCCTCGGAAACTCGCGCCCAGTGAGCCCTACCCTTCCACTGGACTCTTGGGTCGGATTAACTGCCGCAGACGTGTTTGACACAAAGAACGACTTTCTCTGCTACACTTACTCAAAAAGCGCGGGTGACATTGACTATACCGCTGCCAAGTGTCCCAAAGGTCAAACTGCCAACACCAACCCATGGGCAACCAACACCACCAAAACTCGTCGTCAAGATGAAACTCGTCTCGCCAAACGCGCCGCAACAAAGCTTCCTTCCGGTTCCGTCACAGTTGCCGAAGGCATCAACGGTACCAGCCAAGTCCAAGTCACCTGTGCATCCAAGACTTCCAACTACATCATCCCAGCCGGTTGCGTGATTCACAAGTCCTTCTGTAGCCATATTTCCGTGAAACCAGCCAACTCTGAAGCAGCAAAGAAGGACTCCCACTGCCCCATGGTCATTCGCCCAGCGTGTGACAAGGAGACGGATTATGTCCGTGCAGACAACTTGAAGGCTCCCGAGCCAACGAGCGTGTACCAGTACCCTTCCTTTTTGACTGACAAGCAAATTCGTGTGCGTAACATGGACCACTGCGGTGTTCGTGCGAGTGATGTGAATGTGATGAGATTGGTGGATGAGTTGAACGCTGGACTCCGAGTTTGAAGTCGCCGTTCTTTCTATTTAAGGTTATGATTTTTTGATTTCAATGAGGGGCCAAGTCTTGCGCCCAAAACCTGATTCTTCCAATAAAAGAATGGATATACACTTTCACTTTAAACTTCTTGATGCTCTTTTGGTAAGAATCTGAACCTGTCGCCTTTCTGAGCCAGGATTCCGGAAAAGAAGAAGGATACGATCCGGAAAAGAAGAAGGATACGACTATTTCAGCGGGGATGACGATGACTCGGATCCATCCGAGCAGCCCTGTTTGCCGCAGTTCCGTCGAGACCATTTTTCCCTCCAGGATGCTTGTGGGATAAAGGGTTCCATGAACTCTTGATTGGCGCGTGGGACAATTATCAGAGTCTTGAAAATTCTTTCATCTTGGAGCAGTACAATTGACTCAAATGGCTGGGTTGCACGGGAGCAAATTCTGGGTGCTGAAAATGAGAGTAAGGTATGCGAACTCCGCGTTGTTTGTGATTTTTGTGTGTCTGCTTTCTCACATTTGATCTGATTTGCAGGTTCCAGCCGAATTCCAAAATTCAGTACGCTCACTTCGCAAACCCACCAACGCTCCTCATGAGTCTTCTCAGATTTGTGGAGCGACTGAATCAAAACCAAGTCCCAGTGACCGCATCTGGATCACAACCCGACTACAAATCTTCGCTAGATAACGAAGTACTCTCGCGACTGCACCTGGACAAGCACATTTCAAATATTCAGCAAGCGTTGGATGGTACTGAAACGTCATATTCTTGCCATGCATCTTTGCTAATTATTCTTTTCAGATTATCATTGGAATGAAGAATCGCAGGCATGCTGTGACGCTGTCGAAGTGAATGGTAAATTATCCAAGAGCAAACCCCATCATTTTGCTGATGCCGACTTCGAAATGTTCACCTGCCTTTTTTGAACAGGAGAATCAACTCACGTAGTTCACCTGGGATACTTGAACCTCTTTCCATTCATTTTGAACATTGTTTCTGAGGACTCGTCACGGATTGAATTCCTTTTTTGATCTGATTTCGGATCCTGAAACTCTCTGGACCGACTTTGGATTGGCATCGCTATCCAAGCGCGATTAATTTTTCGGTTAGTCGTCTTTGCGGGCAACTTTAAGTGATTGGTTTTCAAAAGAATGCTTCTGCTTCAAAACAGCGACGGGTGAGAACTACTGGCGTGGCCCAATCGGGATGAGTATTCTGCTTGGTGATCAAGCACAAGTCTCTCGACAAGCCGCACTGTAAACGTGCCGGTGACATTTGAGAGACAATATTGCACAGAACGTGTTTGAGGTTTGTTTCCTTTTTGTATGCCACCTTTTCAAAATATCTGAACTGGCATTTATGACCAGGAATATGAGCGAAATGGGAACACGTGGAAGCAATATTCACCGATTGATGGGAAGCGCCAAAGATCTCATCCGTTTACGGGCTGGACGGCGTTGGTGCTTTTGATGATGGCGGAGATTTATTAGGCTATGTGTGGTGTTAACAGAGGCGTTTGAATTTTGAGCCCAATACATGTGTTTTGACCACGCGTTGACTTCGAAAGAAGTCTATTAATGTCGCAATGTTATCTGGAACATTTATTTTGCCAATATCTGTGGAAGGCATCGAGAGTGGTCGCATAACGTACAGGATCTGCTATCGAATGGGCCACTTCAGTGGTAGCTCATACCCCAAAAGGATAGTTTCTGCTGAAGAGGGCTGTCCACAGATTTCGCTGGCTGAATTTGATGAGGGAGATTTTGAAAAATCTTTCTCCGAACAGGCAAATCAGATTGCCAGCCTCGCCAACTTGGTCCCATTCCGCGATATCCTCGAGTCCTGAGGATCGGGTGGGTTCTGGCGCAGCCACGTCTATTCCCAGCCGATTTGTATGTGGTATATCTAGTCGAGGCAACTGACACCTTCAGCTGAGCTCTAGTGGCCATCCAAACTGTGCGCTAGGACTTCTGCATACCCATTGCCCTGAAGGGAATACCTCAATCGGGTTATAAGAGTCACACGAAAACCTCAGTCAACCGATTCTTTCTGTCCCTGGTCGCCTTAAACCGCCTTCCCACGTTCTAATTTTCCAACAGAATAATCAGCATTTACAAGCGGGTTCGGTTCAGGATGCTTTATTAAGGTGACTTTCAGTTAGTTGATCTTCAAAAGCTGTCTGAAGCTGTTGCAGACCATCTCACACCCCCGATAAAAGATAGGACCCCTTTTTAATTCCGAAGACAGAGACAAGACGGAGCGCCGATTATTCCCAATTCTTATTGTTCTCTTGATTTCCTTATGGATCGGTTTGGCGACAATATTGCGGCGTGGCTCTTGTGCAATACACACCGAATTCGAAAACAACACTTTGCAGCTGTGCGATTGCAATATTTGACCTCTTCTTCCAACCTGAATATCTATCCCAATCGCGATATCTGCACACCTGGTGGAGTGGATAACAGACGCGCAAACTTTCGAAGTTGCGAGATGATGCCGGCCATTACAACCAAACGAAGGGAACTTCACGATGCTTTGGAAAGTCTGTGTCTGCCCTGGACTCGAATACAACCGAAAAGAAGGGGTGACGATGCATTATCTGTAAATTGTGTCGAGGGTGAAAGGCAAAGCATGAGTTTTGGTGCTGTGACGGCATGAATGAATCACTCACTTGGGGCGAATACTTGGTATATTTGCTGGTCCGGAGCTATTCCGGCATGCAACTGGACTTTTTTCTTGGGGACTCTCGTGTGAAGTGACCTCTGCACAAGTCGCTACACACACAAAGCTGGCTCACTCAACCTGCAGAGGGAAACCCATCCATCTGGCCGCTGGCTCTTTCGAATACTCCTATGAAGTCGATATTTTGAATCCATATGGTGGGGTGCTGACTCGTGTCGAATGGCGGGGGGGATGTTGCGGGTGCGGGTCGAAGAAAGCAGCTGTGATGCTCGCTGGGGTGCTGCTGCATTTGCAGCTGTAGA